>CANTUR010000878.1:0-40434 GCA_947683625.1 Mallotus nudiflorus | reverse complement strand
AAAAACCACTATTTCGGCCCATGGATTTGATTATGGGCTTCCGCACTTGGGCTTCAAATGGACGTTCGTGGCGGCATCGGTTGACCCACGGGGCCCATAATATATCAGATCGAAGCTGACTCAGAGGGCTACAGTACGGGCTCTAAAGCCCACCTATAGCGATTTTTCTTTGGGCCCAAAAATCCATGTTTAGGCCCATGGATTTGATAGAGTGGGCTTGCGCACTTGGGCTTCAAATGGACGTTCGCGGCGGCATCGGTTGACCCACGGGGCCCATAATATATCAAATATAACCTAACTCAGACGGCTATAGTGCGGGCTATAAAGCCCATCTATAGCGATTTGTCTTTGGGCCCAAAAACCCATGTTTAGGCCCATGGATTTGATAGAGTGGGCTTGCGCACTTGGGCTTCAAATGGACGTTCGTGGCGGCATCGGTTGACCCACGGGGCCCATAATATATCAAATCGAAGCTGACTCAGAGGGCTACAATGGGCCGCTACAAACTGTGTCTGTAGCGGGCCGTCCTCGGGCCCAAATTCCTTTGTTTTGGGGCCCAAAAACCACTATTTCGGCCCACGGATTTGATTGTGGGCTTGCGCACTTGGGCTTCAAATGGATGTTCGTGGCGGCATCGGTTGACCCACGGGGCCCGTAATATATCAGATCGAAGCTGACTCAGAGGGCTACAGTGCGGGCTCTAAAGCCCACCTATAGCGATTTTTCTTTGGGCCCAAAAACCCATGTTTAAGCCCATGGACTTGATAGAGTGGGCTTGGGCACTTGGGCTTCAAATGGACGTTTGTGGCGGCATCGGTTGACCCACGGGGCCCATAATATATCAGATCGAAGCTGACTCAGAGGGCTACAGTACGGGCTCTAAAGCCCACCTATAGCGATTTTTCTTTGGGCCCAAAAACCCATGTTTAGGCCCATGGATTTGATAGAGTGGGCTTGCGCACTTGGGCTTCAAATGGACGTTCGTGGCGGCATCGGTTGACCCACGGGGCCCATAATATATCAAATATAAGCTGACTCAGACGGCTATAGTGCGGGCTATAAAGCCCATCTATAGCGATTTGTCTTTGGGCCCAAAAACCCATGTTTATGCCCCATGGATTTGATAGAGTGGGCTTGCGCACTTGGGCTTCAAATGGACGTTCGTGGCGGCATCGGTTGACCCACGGGGCCCATAATATATCAAATCGAAGCTGACTCAGAGGGCTATAATGGGCCGCTACAAGCTGTGTCTGTAGCGGGCCGTCCTCGGGCCCAAATTCCTTTGTTTTGGGGTCCAAAAACCACTATTTCGGCCCATGGATTTGATTATGGGCTTGCGCACTTGGGCTTCAAATGGACGTTCGTGGCGGCATCGGTTGACCCACGGGGCCCATAATATATCAGATCGAAGCTGACTCAGAGGGCTATAGTGCGGGCTCTAAAGCCCACCTATAGCGATTTTTCTTTGGGCCCAAAAATCCATGTTTAGGCCCATGGATTTGATAGAGTGGGCTTGCGCACTTGGGCTTCAAATGGACGTTCGTGGCGGCATCGGTTGACCCACGGGGCCAATAATATATCAAATCGAAGCTGACTCAGACGGCTATAGTGCGGGCTATAAAGCCCATTTATAGCGATTTGTCTTTAGGCACAAAAACCCATGTTTAGGCCCATGGATTTGATATAGTGGGCTTGCGCACTTGGGCTTCAAATGGACGTTCGTGGCGGCATCGGTTGACCCACGGGGCCCATAATATATCAAATCGAAGCTGACTTAGAGGGCTACAATGGGCCGCTACAAACTGCATCTGTAGCGGGCCGTCCTCGGGCCCAAATTCCTTTGTTTTGGGGTCCAAAAACCACTATTTCGGCCCATGGATTTGATTATGGGCTTGCGCAATTGCGCTTCAAATGGACGTTCGTGGCGGCATCGGTTGACCCACGGGGCCCATAATATATCAGATCGAAGCTGACTCAGAGGGCTACAGTGCGGGCTCTAAAGCCCACCTATAACGATTTTTCTTTGGGCCCAAAAATCCATGTTTAGGCCCATGGATTTGATAGTGTGGGCTTGCGCACTTGGGCTTCAAATGGACGTTCATGGCGGCATCGGTTGACCCACGGGGTCCATAATATATCAAATATAAGCTGACTCAGACGGCTATAGTGCGGGCTATAAAGCCCATCTATAGCGATTTGTCTTTGGGCCCAAAAACCCATGTTTAGGCCCATGGATTTGATAGAGTGGGCTTGCGCACTTGGGCTTCAAATGGACGTTCGTGGCGGCATCGGTTGACCCACGGG
Source organism: Mallotus nudiflorus (assembly GCA_947683625.1). NCBI lineage: Eukaryota > Viridiplantae > Streptophyta > Magnoliopsida > Malpighiales > Euphorbiaceae > Mallotus > Mallotus nudiflorus. The sequence goes on along the minus strand of CANTUR010000878.1, from coordinate 38,130 downwards.
GCCCATAATATATCAAATCGAAGCTGACTCAGAGGGCTACAATGGGCCGCTATAAACTGCGTCTGTAGCGGGCCGTCCTCGGGCCCAAATTCCTTTGTTTTGGGGTCCAAAAACCACTATTTCGGCCCATGGATTTGATTATGGGCTTGCGCACTTGGGCTTCAAATGGACGTTCGTGGCGGCATCGGTTGACCCACGGGGCCCATAATATATCAGATCGAAGCTGACTCAGACGGCTATAGTGCGGGCTATAAAGCCCATCTATAGCGATTTGTCTTTAGGCACAAAAACCCATGTTTAGGCCCATGGATTTGATATAGTGGGCTTGCGCACTTGGGCTTCAAATGGACGTTCGTGGCGGCATCGGTTGACCCACGGGGCCCATAATATATCAAATCGAAGCTGACTAAGAGGGCTACAATGGGTCGCTACAAACTGCATCTGTAGCGGGCCGTCCTCGGGCCCAAATTCCTTTGTTTTGGGGCCCAAAAACCACTATTTCGGCCTATGGATTTGATTATGGGCTTGCGCACTTGGGCTTCAAATGGACGTTCGTGGCGGCATCGGTTGACCCACGGGGCCCATAATATATCAGATCGAAGCTGACTCAGAGGGCTACAGTACGGGCTCTAAAGCCCATCTATAGCGATTTTTCTTTGGGCCCAAAAACCCATGTTTAGGCCCATGGATTTGATAGAGTGGGCTTGCGCACTTGGGCTTCAAATGGACGTTCGTGGCGGCATCGGTTGACCCACGGGGCCCATAATATATCAAATATAAGCTGACTCAGACGGCTATAGTGCGGGCTATAAAGCCCATCTATAGCGATTTGTCTTTGGGCCCAAAAACCCATGTTTAGGCCCATGGATTTGATAGAGTGGGCTTGCGCACTTGGGCTTCAAATGGACGTTCGTGGCGGCATCGGTTGACCCACGGGGCCCATAATATATCAAATCGAAGCTGACTCAGAGGGCTATAATGGGCCGCTACAAGCTGTGTCTGTAGCGGGCCGTCCTCGGGCCCAAATTCCTTTGTTTTGGGGTCCAAAAACCACTATTTCGGCCCATGGATTTGATTATGGGCTTGCGCACTTGGGCTTCAAATGGACGTTCGTGGCGGCATCGGTTGACCCACGGGGCCCATAATATATCAGATCGAAGCTGACTCAGAGGGCTATAGTGCGGGCTCTAAAGCCCACCTATAGCGATTTTTCTTTGGGCCCAAAAATCCATGTTTAGGCCCATGGATTTGATAGAGTGGGCTTGCGCACTTGGGCTTCAAATGGACGTTCGTGGCGGCATCGGTTGACCCACGGGGCCAATAATATATCAAATCGAAGCTGACTCAGACGGCTATAGTGCGGGCTATAAAGCCCATTTATAGCGATTTGTCTTTAGGCACAAAAACCCATGTTTAGGCCCATGGATTTGATATAGTGGGCTTGCGCACTTGGGCTTCAAATGGACGTTCGTGGCGGCATCGGTTGACCCACGGGGCCCATAATATATCAAATCGAAGCTGACTTAGAGGGCTACAATGGGCCGCTACAAACTGCATCTGTAGCGGGCCGTCCTCGGGCCCAAATTCCTTTGTTTTGGGGTCCAAAAACCACTATTTCGGCCCATGGATTTGATTATGGGCTTGCGCAATTGGGCTTCAAATGGACGTTCGTGGTGGCATCGGTTGACCCACGGGGCCCATAATATATCAGATCGAAGCTGACTCAGAGGGCTACAGTGCGGGCTCTAAAGCCCACCTATAACGATTTTTCTTTGGGCCCAAAAATCCATGTTTAGGCCCATGGATTTGATAGTGTGGGCTTGCGCACTTGGGCTTCAAATGGACGTTCATGGCGGCATCGGTTGACCCACGGGGTCCATAATATATCAAATATAAGCTGACTCAGACGGCTATAGTGCGGGCTATAAAGCCCATCTATAGCGATTTGTCTTTGGGCCCAAAAACCCATGTTTAGGCCCATGGATTTGATAGAGTGGGCTTGCGCACTTGGGCTTCAAATGGACGTTCGTGGCGGCATCGGTTGACCCACGGGGCCCATAATATATCAAATCGAAGCTGACTCAGAGGGCTACAATGGGTCGCTATAAACTGCGTCTGTAGCGGGCCGTCCTCGGGCCCAAATTCCTTTGTTTTGGGGTCCAAAAACCACTATTTCGGCCCATGGATTTGATTATGGGCTTGCGCACTTGGGCTTCAAATGGACGTTCGTGGCGGCATCGGTTGACCCACGGGGCCCATAATATATCAGATCGAAGCTGACTCAGACGGCTATAGTGCGGGCTATAAAGCCCATCTATAGCGATTTGTCTTTAGGCACAAAAACCCATGTTTAGGCCCATGGATTTGATATAGTGGGCTTGCGCACTTGGGCTTCAAATGGACGTTCGTGGCGGCATCGGTTGACCCACGGGGCCCATAATATATCAAATCGAAGCTGACTCAGAGGGCTACAATGGGTCGCTACAAACTGCATCTGTAGCGGGCCGTCCTCGAGCCCAAATTCCTTTGTTTTGGGGTCCAAAAACCACTATTTCGGCCTATGGATTTGATTATGGGCTTGCGCACTTGGGCTTCAAATGGACGTTCGTGGCGGCATCGGTTGACCCACGGGGCCCATAATATATCAGATCGAAGCTGACTCAGAGGGCTACAGTGCGGGCTCTAAAGCCCACCTATAACGATTTTTCTTTGGGCCCAAAAATCCATGTTTAGGCCCATGGATTTGATAGAGTGGGCTTGCGCACTTGGGCTTCAAATGGACGTTCATGGCGGCATCGGTTGACCCACGGGTCCCATAATATATCAAATATAAGCTGACTCAGACGGCTATAGTGCGGGCTATAAAGCCCATCTATAGCGATTTGTCTTTGGGCCCAAAAACCCATGTTTAGGCCCATGGATTTGATAGAGTGGGCTTGCGCACTTAGGCTTCAAATGGACGTTCGTGGCGGCATCGGTTGACCCACGGGGCCCATAATATATCAAATCGAAGCTGACTCAGAGGGCTACAATGGGTCGCTACAAACTGCATCTGTAGCGGGCCGTCCTCGGGCCCAAATTCCTTTGTTTTGGGGTCCAAAAACCACTATTTCGGCCTATGGATTTGATTATGGGCTTGCGCACTTGGGCTTCAAATGGACGTTCGTGGCGGCATCGGTTGACCCACGGGGCCCATAATATATCAGATCGAAGCTGACTCAGAGGGCTACAGTGCGGGCTCTAAAGCCCACCTATAACGATTTTTCTTTGGGCCCAAAAATCCATGTTTAGGCCCATGGATTTGATAGAGTGGGCTTGCGCACTTGGGCTTCAAATGGACGTTCATGGCGGCATCGGTTGACCCACGGGTCCCATAATATATCAAATATAAGCTGACTCAGACGGCTATAGTGCGGGCTATAAAGCCCATCTATAGCGATTTGTCTTTGGGCCCAAAAACCCATGTTTAGGCCCATGGATTTGATAGAGTGGGCTTGCGCACTTGGGCTTCAAATGGACGTTCGTGGCGGCATCGGTTGACCCACGGGGCCCATAATATATCAAATATAAGCTGACTCAGACGGCTATAGTGCGGGCTATAAAGCCCATCTATAGCGATTTGTCTTTGGGCCCAAAAACCCATGTTTAGGCCCATGGATTTGATAGAGTGGGCTTGCGCACTTGGGCTTCAAATGGACGTTCGTGGCGGCATCGGTTGACCCACGGGGCCCATAATATATCAAATCGAAGCTGACTCAGAGGGCTACAATGGGCCACTACAAACTGCGTCTGTAGCGGGCCGTCGTCGGGCCCAAATTCCTTTGTTTTGGGGTCCAAAAACCACTATTTCGGCCTATGGATTTGATTATGGGCTTGCGCACTTGGGCTTCAAATGGACGTTCGTGGCGGCATCGGTTGACCCACGGGGCCCATAATATATCAGATCGAAGCTGACTCAGAGGGCTACAGTACGGGCTCTAAAGCCCACCTATAGCGATTTTTCTTTGGGCCCAAAAACCCATGTTTAGGCCCATGGACTTGATAGAGTGGGCTTGGGCACTTGGGCTTCAAATGGACGTTCGTGGCGGCATCGGTTGACCCACGGGGCCCATAATATATCAGATCGAAGCTGACTCAGAGGGCTACAGTACGGGTTCTAAAGCCCATCTATAGCGATTTTTCTTTGGGCCCAAAAACCCATGTTTAGGCCCATGGATTTGATAGAGTGGGCTTGCGCACTTGGGCTTCAAATGGACGTTCGTGGCGGCATCGGTTGACCCACGGGGCCCATAATATATCAAATATAAGCTGACTCAGACGGCTATAGTGCGGGCTATAAAGCCCATCTATAGCGATTTGTCTTTGGGCCCAAAAACCCATGTTTAGGCCCATGGATTTGATAGAGTGGGCTTGCGCACTTGGGCTTCAAATGGACGTTCGTGGCGGCATCGGTTGACCCATGGGGCCCATAATATATCAAATCGAAGTTGACTCAGAGGGCTACAATGGGCCGCTACAAACTGCGTCTGTAGCGGGCCGTCCTCGGGCCCAAATTCCTTTGTTTTGGGGTCCAAAAACCACTATTTCGGCCCATGGATTTGATTATGGGCTTCCGCACTTGGGCTTCAAATGGACGTTCGTGGCGGCATCGGTTGACCCACGGGGCCCATAATATATCAGATCGAAGCTGACTCAGAGGGCTACAGTACGGGCTCTAAAGCCCACCTATAGCGATTTTTCTTTGGGCCCAAAAATCCATGTTTAGGCCCATGGATTTGATAGAGTGGGCTTGCGCACTTGGGCTTCAAATGGACGTTCGTGGCGGCATCGGTTGACCCACGGGGCCCATAATATATCAAATATAACCTAACTCAGACGGCTATAGTGCGGGCTATAAAGCCCATCTATAGCGATTTGTCTTTGGGCCCAAAAACCCATGTTTAGGCCCATGGATTTGATAGAGTGGGCTTGCGCACTTGGGCTTCAAATGGACGTTCGTGGCGGCATCGGTTGACCCACGGGGACCATAATATATCAAATCGAAGCTGACTCAGAGGGCTACAATGGGCCGCTACAAACTGCGTCTGTAGCGGGCCGTCCTCGGGCCCAAATTCCTTTGTTTTGGGGCCCAAAAACCACTATTTCGGCCCACGGATTTGATTGTGGGCTTGCGCACTTGGGCTTCAAATGGATGTTCGTGGCGGCATCGGTTGACCCACGGGGCCCGTAATATATCAGATCGAAGCTGACTCAGAGGGCTACAGTGCGGGCTCTAAAGCCCACCTATAGCGATTTTTCTTTGGGCCCAAAAACCCATGTTTAAGCCCATGGACTTGATAGAGTGGGCTTGGGCACTTGGGCTTCAAATGGACGTTCGTGGCGGCATCGGTTGACCCACGGGGCCCATAATATATCAGATCGAAGCTGACTCAGAGGGCTACAGTACGGGCTCTAAAGCCCACCTATAGCGATTTTTCTTTGGGCCCAAAAACCCATGTTTAGGCCCATGGACTTGATAGAGTGGGCTTGGGCACTTGGGCTTCAAATGGACGTTCGTGGCGGCATCGGTTGACCCACGGGGCCCATAATATATCAGATCGAAGCTGACTCAGAGGGCTACAGTACGGGCTCTAAAGCCCATCTATAGCGATTTTTCTTTGGGCCCAAAAACCCATGTTTAGGCCCATGGATTTGATAGAGTGGGCTTGCGCACTTGGGCTTCAAATGGACGTTCGTGGCGGCATCGGTTGACCCACGGGGCCCATAATATATCAAATATAAGCTGACTCAGACGGCTATAGTGCGGGCTATAAAGCCCATCTATAGCGATTTGTCTTTGGGCCCAAAAACCCATGTTTAGGCCCATGGATTTGATAGAGTGGGCTTGCGCACTTGGGCTTCAAATGGACGTTCGTAGGCGGCATCGGTTGACCCACGGGGCCCATAATATATCAAATCGAAGCTGACTCAGAGGGCTATAATGGGCCGCTACAAGCTGTGTCTGTAGCGGGCCGTCCTCGGGCCCAAATTCCTTTGTTTTGGGGTCCAAAAACCACTATTTCGGCCCATGGATTTGATTATGGGCTTGCGCACTTGGGCTTCAAATGGACGTTCGTGGCGGCATCGGTTGACCCACGGGGCCCATAATATATCAGATCGAAGCTGACTCAGAGGGCTATAGTGCGGGCTCTAAAGCCCACCTATAGCGATTTTTCTTTGGGCCCAAAAATCCATGTTTAGGCCCATGGATTTGATAGAGTGGGCTTGCGCACTTGGGCTTCAAATGGACGTTCGTGGCGGCATCGGTTGACCCACGGGGCCAATAATATATCAAATCGAAGCTGACTCAGACGGCTATAGTGCGGGCTATAAAGCCCATTTATAGCGATTTGTCTTTAGGCACAAAAACCCATGTTTAGGCCCATGGATTTGATATAGTGGGCTTGCGCACTTGGGCTTCAAATGGACGTTCGTGGCGGCATCGGTTGACCCACGGGGCCCATAATATATCAAATCGAAGCTGACTTAGAGGGCTACAATGGGCCGCTACAAACTGCATCTGTAGCGGGCCGTCCTCGGGCCCAAATTCCTTTGTTTTGGGGTCCAAAAACCACTATTTTGGCCCATGGATTTGATTATGGGCTTGCGCAATTGGGCTTCAAATGGACGTTCGTGGCGGCATCGGTTGACCCACGGGGCCCATAATATATCAGATCGAAGCTGACTCAGAGGGCTACAGTGCGGGCTCTAAAGCCCACCTATAACGATTTTTCTTTGGGCCCAAAAATCCATGTTTAGGCCCATGGATTTGATAGTGTGGGCTTGCGCACTTGGGCTTCAAATGGACGTTCATGGCGGCATCGGTTGACCCACGGGGTCCATAATATATCAAATATAAGCTGACTCAGACGGCTATAGTGCGGGCTATAAAGCCCATCTATAGCGATTTGTCTTTGGGCCCAAAAACCCATGTTTAGGCCCATGGATTTGATAGAGTGGGCTTGCGCACTTGGGCTTCAAATGGACGTTCGTGGCGGCATCGGTTGACCCACGGGGCCCATATTATATCAAATCGAAGCTGACTCAGAGGGCTACAATGGGCCGCTATAAACTGCGTCTGTAGCGGGCCGTCCTCGGGCCCAAATTCCTTTGTTTTGGGGTCCAAAAACCACTATTTTGGCCCATGGATTTGATTATGGGCTTGCGCACTTGGGCTTCAAATGGACGTTCGTGGCGGCATCGGTTGACCCACGGGGCCCATAACATATCAGATCGAAGCTGACTCAGACGGCTATAGTGCGGGCTATAAAGCCCATCTATAGCGATTTGTCTTTAGGCACAAAAACCCATGTTTAGGCCCATGGATTTGATATAGTGGGCTTGCGCACTTGGGCTTCAAATGGACGTTCGTGGCGGCATCGGTTGACCCACGGGGCCCATAATATATCAAATCGAAGCTGACTCAGAGGGCTACAATGGGTCGCTACAAACTGCATCTGTAGCGGGCCGTCCTCGGGCCCAAATTCCTTTGTTTTGGGGTCCAAAAACCACTATTTCGGCCTATGGATTTGATTATGGGCTTGCGCACTTGGGCTTCAAATGGACGTTCGTGGCGGCATCGGTTGACCCACGGGGCCCATAATATATCAGATCGAAGCTGACTCAGAGGGCTACAGTGCGGGCTCTAAAGCCCACCTATAACGATTTTTCTTTGGGCCCAAAAATCCATGTTTAGGCCCATGGATTTGATAGAGTGGGCTTGCGCACTTGGGCTTCAAATGGACGTTCATGGCGGCATCGGTTGACCCACGGGTCCCATAATATATCAAATATAAGCTGACTCAGACGGCTATTGTGCGGGCTATAAAGCCCATCTATAGCGATTTGTCTTTGGGCCCAAAAACCCATGTTTAGGCCCATGGATTTGATAGAGTGGGCTTGCGCACTTGGGCTTCAAATGGACGTTCGTGGCGGCATCGGTTGACCCACGGGGCCCATAATATATCAAATCGAAGCTGACTCAGAGGGCTACAATGGGCCACTACAAACTGCGTCTGTAGTGGGCCGTCCTCGGGCCCAAATTCCTTTGTTTTGGGGTCCAAAAACCACTATTTCGGCCTATGGATTTGATTATGGGCTTGCGCACTTGGGCTTCAAATGGACGTTCGTGGCGGCATCGGTTGACCCACGGGGCCCATAATATATCAGATCGAAGCTGACTCAGAGGGCTACAGTACGGGCTCTAAAGCCCACCTATAGCGATTTTTCTTTGGGCCCAAAAACCCATGTTTAGGCCCATGGACTTGATAGAGTGGGCTTGGGCACTTGGGCTTCAAATGGACGTTCGTGGCGGCATCGGTTGACCCACGGGGCCCATAATATATCAGATCGAAGCTGACTCAGAGGGCTACAGTACGGGTTCTAAAGCCCATCTATAGCGATTTTTCTTTGGGCCCAAAAACCCATGTTTAGGCCCATGGATTTGATAGAGTGGGCTTGCGCACTTGGGCTTCAAATGGACGTTCGTGGCGGCATCGGTTGACCCACGGGGCCCATAATATATCAAATATAAGCTGACTCAGACGGCTATAGTGCGGGCTATAAAGCCCATCTATAGCGATTTGTCTTTGGGCCCAAAAACCCATGTTTAGGCCCATGGATTTGATAGAGTGGGCTTGCGCACTTGGGCTTCAAATGGACGTTCGTGGCGGCATCGGTTGACCCATGGGGCCCATAATATATCAAATCGAAGTTGACTCAGAGGGCTACAATGGGCCGCTACAAACTGCGTCTGTAGCGGGCCGTCCTCGGGCCCAAATTCCTTTGTTTTGGGGTCCAAAAACCACTATTTCGGCCCATGGATTTGATTATGGGCTTCCACACTTGGGCTTCAAATGGACGTTCGTGGCGGCATCGGTTGACCCACGGGGCCCATAATATATCAGATCGAAGCTGACTCAGAGGGCTACAGTACGGGCTCTAAAGCCCACCTATAGCGATTTTTCTTTGGGCCCAAAAATCCATGTTTAGGCCCATGGATTTGATAGAGTGGGCTTGCGCACTTGGGCTTCAAATGGACGTTCGTGGCGGCATCGGTTGTCCCACGGGGCCCATAATATATCAAATATAACCTAACTCAGACGGCTATAGTGCGGGCTATAAAGCCCATCTATAGCGATTTGTCTTTGGGCCCAAAAACCCATGTTTAGGCCCATGGATTTGATAGAGTGGGCTTGCGCACTTGGGCTTCAAATGGACGTTCGTGGCGGCATCGGTTGACCCACGGGGCCCATAATATATCAAATCGAAGCTGACTCAGAGGGCTACAATGGGCCGCTACAAACTGCGTCTGTAGCGGGCCGTCCTCGGGCCCAAATTCCTTTGTTTTGGGGCCCAAAAACCACTATTTCGGCCCACGGATTTGATTGTGGGCTTGCGCACTTGGGCTTCAAATGGATGTTCGTGGCGGCATCGGTTGACCCACGGGGCCCGTAATATATCAGATCGAAGCTGACTCAGAGGGCTACAGTGCGGGCTCTAAAGCCCACCTATAGCGATTTTTCTTTGGGCCCAAAAACCCATGTTTAAGCCCATGGACTTGATAGAGTGGGCTTGGGCACTTGGGCTTCAAATGGACGTTCGTGGCGGCATCGGTTGACCCACGGGGCCCATAATATATCAGATCGAAGCTGACTCAGAGGGCTACAGTACGGGCTCTAAAGCCCACCTATAGCGATTTTTCTTTGGGCCCAAAAACCCATGTTTAGGCCCATGGACTTGATAGAGTGGGCTTGGGCACTTGGGCTTCAAATGGACGTTCGTGGCGGCATCGGTTGACCCACGGGGCCCATAATATATCAGATCGAAGCTGACTCAGAGGGCTACAGTACGGGCTCTAAAGCCCATCTATAGCGATTTTTCTTTGGGCCCAAAAACCCATGTTTAGGCCCATGGATTTGATAGAGTGGGCTTGCGCACTTGGGCTTCAAATGGACGTTCGTGGCGGCATCGGTTGACCCACGGGGCCCATAATATATCAAATATAAGCTGACTCAGACGGCTATAGTGCGGGCTATAAAGCCCATCTATAGCGATTTGTCTTTGGGCCCAAAAACCCATGTTTAGGCCCATGGATTTGATAGAGTGGGCTTGCGCACTTGGGCTTCAAATGGACGTTCGTGGCGGCATCGGTTGACCCACGGGGCCCATAATATATCAAATCGAAGCTGACTCAGAGGGCTATAATGGGCCGCTACAAGCTGTGTCTGTAGCGGGCCGTCCTCGGGCCCAAATTCCTTTGTTTTGGGGTCCAAAAACCACTATTTCGGCCCATGGATTTGATTATGGGCTTGCGCACTTGGGCTTCAAATGGACGTTCGTGGCGGCATCGGTTGACCCACGGGGCCCATAATATATCAGATCGAAGCTGACTCAGAGGGCTATAGTGCGGGCTCTAAAGCCCACCTATAGCGATTTTTCTTTGGGCCCAAAAATCCATGTTTAGGCCCATGGATTTGATAGAGTGGGCTTGCGCACTTGGGCTTCAAATGGACGTTCGTGGCGGCATCGGTTGACCCACGGGGCCAATAATATATCAAATCGAAGCTGACTCAGACGGCTATAGTGCGGGCTATAAAGCCCATTTATAGCGATTTGTCTTTAGGCACAAAAACCCATGTTTAGGCCCATGGATTTGATATAGTGGGCTTGCGCACTTGGGCTTCAAATGGACGTTCGTGGCGGCATCGGTTGACCCACGGGGCCCATAATATATCAAATCGAAGCTGACTTAGAGGGCTACAATGGGCCGCTACAAACTGCATCTGTAGCGGGCCGTCCTCGGGCCCAAATTCCTTTGTTTTGGGGTCCAAAAACCACTATTTCGGCCCATGGATTTGATTATGGGCTTGCGCAATTGGGCTTCAAATGGACGTTCGTGGCGGCATCGGTTGACCCACGGGGCCCATAATATATCAGATCGAAGCTGACTCAGACGGCTATAGTGCGGGCTATAAAGCCCATCTATAGCGATTTGTCTTTAGGCACAAAAACCCATGTTTAGGCCCATGGATTTGATATAGTGGGCTTGCGCACTTGGGCTTCAAATGGACGTTCGTGGCGGCATCGGTTGACCCACGGGGCCCATAATATATCAAATCGAAGCTGACTCAGAGGGCTACAATGGGTCGCTACAAACTGCATCTGTAGCGGGCCGTCCTCGGGCCCAAATTCCTTTGTTTTGGGGTCCAAAAACCACTATTTCGGCCTATGGATTTGATTATGGGCTTGCGCACTTGGGCTTCAAATGGACGTTCGTGGCGGCATCGGTTGACCCACGGGGCCAATAATATATCAGATCGAAGCTGACTCAGAGGGCTACAGTGCGGGCTCTAAAGCCCACCTATAACGATTTTTCTTTGGGCCCAAAAATCCATGTTTAGGCCCATGGATTTGATAGAGTGGGCTTGCGCACTTGGGCTTCAAATGGACGTTCATGGCGGCATCGGTTGACCCACGGGTCCCATAATATATCAAATATAAGCTGACTCAGACGGCTATAGTGCGGGCTATAAAGCCCATCTATAGCGATTTGTCTTTGGGCCCAAAAACCCATGTTTAGGCCCATGGATTTGATAGAGTGGGCTTGCGCACTTGGGCTTCAAATGGACGTTCGTGGCGGCATCGGTTGACCCACGGGGCCCATAATATATCAAATCGAAGCTGACTCAGAGGGCTACAATGGGCCACTACAAACTGCGTCTGTAGCGGGCCGTCCTCGGGCCCAAATTCCTTTGTTTTGGGGTCCAAAAACCACTATTTCGGCCTATGGATTTGATTATGGGCTTGCGCACTTGGGCTTCAAATGGACGTTCGTGGCGGCATCGGTTGACCCACGGGGCCCATAATATATCAGATCGAAGCTGACTCAGAGGGCTACAGTGTGGGCTCTAAAGCCCACCTATAACGATTTTTCTTTGGGCCCAAAAATCCATGTTTAGGCCCATGGATTTGATAGAGTGGGCTTGCGCACTTGGGTTTCAAATGGACGTTCATGGGGGCATCGGTTGACCCACGGGTCCCATAATATATCAAATATAAGCTGACTCAGACGGCTATAGTGCGGGCTATAAAGCCCATCTATAGCGATTTGTCTTTGGGCCCAAAAACCCATGTTTAGGCCCATGGATTTGATAGAGTGGGCTTGCGCACTTGGGCTTCAAATGGACGTTCGTGGCGGCATCGGTTGACCCACGAGGCCCATAATATATCAAATCGAAGCTGACTCAGAGGGCTACAATGGGCCGCTACAAACTGCGTGTGTAGCGGGCCGTCCTCGGGCCCAAATTCCTTTGTTTTGGGGTCCAAAAACCACTATTTCGGCCCATGGATTTGATTATGGGCTTGCGCAGTTGGGCTTCAAATGGACGTTCGTGGCGGCATCGGTTGACCCACGGGGCCCATAATATATCAGATCCAAGCTGACTCAGAGGGCTACAGTACGGGCTCTAAAGCCCACCTATAGCGATTTTTCTTTGGGCCCAAAAATCCATGTTTAGGCCCATGGATTTGATAGAGTGGGCTTGCGCACTTGGGCTTCAAATGGTCGTTCGTGGTGGCATCGGTTGACCCACGGGGCCCATAATATATCAAATATAAGCTGACTCAGACGGCTATAGTGCGGGCTATAAAGACCATCTATAGCGATTTGTCTTTGGGCCCAAAAACCCATGTTTAGGCCAATGGATTTGATAGAGTGGGCTTGCGCACTTGGGCTTCAAATGGACGTTCGTGGCGGTATCGGTTGACCCACGGGGCCCATAATATATCAAATCGAAGCTGACTCAGAGGGCTACAATGGGCCACTACAAACTATGTCTGTAGCGGGCCGTCCTCGGGCCCAAATTCCTTTGTTTTGGGGTCCAAAAACCACTATTTCGGCCCATGGATTTGATTATGGGCTTGCGCACTTGGGCTTCAAATGGACGTTTGTGGCTGTATCGGTTGACCCACGGGGCCCATAATATATCAGATCGAAGCTGACTCAGAGGGCTACAGTGCGGGCTCTAAAGCCCACCTATAACGATTTTTCTTTGGGCCCAAAAATCCATGTTTAGGCCCATGGATTTGATAGAGTGGGCTTGCGCACTTGGGCTTCAAATGGACGTTCGTGGTGGCATCGGTTGACCCACGGGGCCCATAATATATCAAATCGAAGCTGACTCAGAGGGCTACAATGGGCCGCTACAAACTACATCTGTAGCGGGCCGTCCTCGGGCCCAAATTCCTTTGTTTTGGGGTCCAAAAACCACTATTTCGGCCCATGGATTTGATTATGGGCTTGGGCACTTGGGCTTCAAATGGACGTTCGTGGCGGCATCGGTTGACCCACGGGGCCCATAATATATCAGATCGAAGCTGACTCAGAGGGCTACAGTACGGGCTCTAAAGCCCACCTATAGCGATTTTTCTTTGGGCCCAAAAACCCATGTTTAGGCCCATGGACTTGATAGAGTGGGCTTGGGCACTTGGGCTTCAAATGGACGTTCGTGGCGGCATCGGTTGACCCACGGGGCCCATAATATATCAGATCGAAGCTGACTCAGAGGGCTACAGTACGGGTTCTAAAACCCATCTATAGCGATTTTTCTTTGGGCCCAAAAACCCATGTTTAGGCCCATGGATTTGATAGAGTGGGCTTGCGCACTTGGGCTTCAAATGGACGTTCGTGGCGGCATCGGTTGACCCACAGGGCCCATAATATATCAAATATAAGCTGACTCAGACGGCTATAGTGCGGGCTATAAAGCCCATCTATAGCGATTTGTCTTTGGGCCCAAAAACCCATGTTTAGGCCCATGGATTTGATAGAGTGGGCTTGCGCACTTGGGCTTCAAATGGACGTTCGTGGCGGCATCGGTTGACCCATGGGGCCCATAATATATCAAATCGAAGTTGACTCAGAGGGCTACAATGGGCCGCTACAAACTGCGTCTGTAGCGGGCCGTCCTCGGGCCCAAATTCCTTTGTTTTGGGGTCCAAAAACCACTATTTCGGCCCATGGATTTGATTATGGGCTTCCGCACTTGGGCTTCAAATGGACGTTCGTGGCGGCATCGGTTGACCCACGGGGCCCATAATATATCAGATCGAAGCTGACTCAGAGGGCTACAGTACGGGCTCTAAAGCCCACCTATAGCGATTTTTCTTTGGGCCCAAAAATCCATGTTTAGGCCCATGGATTTGATAGAGTGGGCTTGCGCACTTGGGCTTCAAATGGACGTTCGTGGCGGCATCGGTTGACCCACGGGGCCCATAATATATCAAATATAACCTAACTCAGACGGCTATAGTGCGGGCTATAAAGCCCATCTATAGCGATTTGTCTTTGGGCCCAAAAACCCATGTTTAGGCCCATGGATTTGATAGAGTGGGCTTGCGCACTTGGGCTTCAAATGGACGTTCGTGGCGGCATCGGTTGACCCACGGGGCCCATAATATATCAAATCGAAGCTGACTCAGAGGGCTACAATGGGCCGCTACAAACTGCGTCTGTAGCGGGCCGTCCTCGGGCCCAAATTCCTTTGTTTTGGGGCCCAAAAACCACTATTTCGGCCCACGGATTTGATTGTGGGCTTGCGCACTTGGGCTTCAAATGGATGTTCGTGGCGGCATCGGTTGACCCACGGGGCCCGTAATATATCAGATCGAAGCTGACTCAGAGGGCTACAGTGCGGGCTCTAAAGCCCACCTATAGCGATTTTTCTTTGGGCCCAAAAACCCATGTTTAAGCCCATGGACTTGATAGAGTGGGCTTGGGCACTTGGGCTTCAAATGGACGTTTGTGGCGGCATCGGTTGACCCACGGGGCCCATAATATATCAGATCGAAGCTGACTCAGAGGGCTACAGTACGGGCTCTAAAGCCCACCTATAGCGATTTTTCTTTGGGCCCAAAAACCCATGTTTAGGCCCATGGACTTGATAGAGTGGGCTTGGGCACTTGGGCTTCAAATGGACGTTCGTGGCGGCATCGGTTGACCCACGGGGCCCATAATATATCAGATCGAAGCTGACTCAGAGGGCTACAGTACGGGCTCTAAAGCCCATCTATAGCGATTTTTCTTTGGGCCCAAAAACCCATGTTTAGGCCCATGGATTTGATAGAGTGGGCTTGCGCACTTGGGCTTCAAATGGACATTCGTGGCGGCATCGGTTGACCCACGGGGGCCCATAATATATCAAATATAAGCTGACTCAGACGGCTATAGTGCGGGCTATAAAGCCCATCTATAGCGATTTGTCTTTGGGCCCAAAAACCCATGTTTAGGCCCATGGATTTGATAGAGTGGGCTTGCGCACTTGGGCTTCAAATGGACGTTCGTGGCGGCATCGGTTGACCCACGGGGCCCATAATATATCAAATCGAAGCTGACTCAGAGGGCTATAATGGGCCGCTACAAGCTGTGTCTGTAGCGGGCCGTCCTCGGGCCCAAATTCCTTTGTTTTGGGGTCCAAAAACCACTATTTCAGCCCATGGATTTGATTATGGGCTTGCGCACTTGGGCTTCAAATGGACGTTCGTGGCGGCATCGGTTGACCCACGGGGCCCATAATATATCAGATCGAAGCTGACTCAGAGGGCTATAGTGCGGGCTCTAAAGTCCACCTATAGCGATTTTTCTTTGGGCCCAAAAATCCATGTTTAGGCCCATGGATTTGATAGAGTGGGCTTGCGCACCTGGGCTTCAAATGGACGTTCGTGGCGGCATCGGTTGACCCACGGGGCCAATAATATATCAAATCGAAGCTGACTCAGACGGCTATAGTGCGGGCTATAAAGCCCATTTATAGCGATTTGTCTTTAGGCACAAAAACCCATGTTTAGGCCCATGGATTTGATATAGTGGGCTTGCGCACTTGGGCTTCAAATGGACGTTCGTGGCGGCATCGGTTGACCCACGGGGCCCATAATATATCAAATCGAAGCTGACTTAGAGGGCTACAATGGGCCGCTACAAACTGCATCTGTAGCGGGCCGTCCTCGGGCCCAAATTCCTTTGTTTTGGGGTCCAAAAACCACTATTTCGGCCCATGGATTTGATTATGGGCTTGCGCAATTGGGCTTCAAATGGACGTTCGTGGCGGCATCGGTTGACCCACGGGGCCCATAATATATCAGATCGAAGCTGACTCAGAGGGCTACAGTGCGGGCTCTAAAGCCCACCTATAACGATTTTTCTTTGGGCCCAAAAATCCATGTTTAGGCCCATGGATTTGATAGTGTGGGCTTGCGCACTTGGGCTTCAAATGGACGTTCATGGCGGCATCGGTTGACCCACGGGGTCCATAATATATCAAATATAAGCTGACTCAGACGGCTATAGTGCGGGCTATAAAGCCCATCTATAGCGATTTGTCTTTGGGCCCAAAAACCCATGTTTAGGCCCATGGATTTGATAGAGTGGGCTTGCGCACTTGGGCTTCAAATGGACGTTCGTGGCGGCATCGGTTGACCCACGGGGCCCATAATATATCAAATCGAAGCTGACTCAGAGGGCTACAATGGGCCGCTATAAACTGCGTCTGTAGCGGGCCGTCCTCGGGCCCAAATTCCTTTGTTTTGGGGTCCAAAAACCACTATTTCGGCCCATGGATTTGATTATGGGCTTGCGCACTTGGGCTTCAAATGGACGTTCGTGGCGGCATCGGTTGACCCACGGGGCCCATAATATATCAGATCGAAGCTGACTCAGACGGCTATAGTGCGGGCTATAAAGCCCATCTATAGCGATTTGTCTTTAGGCACAAAAACCCATGTTTAGGCCCATGGATTTGATATAGTGGGCTTGCGCACTTGGGCTTCAAATGGACGTTCGTGGCGGCATCGGTTGACCCACGGGGCCCATAATATATCAAATCGAAGCTGACTCAGAGGGCTACAATGGGTCGCTACAAACTGCATCTGTAGCGGGGCCGTCCTCGGGCCCAAATTCCTTTGTTTTGGGGTCCAAAAACCACTATTTCGGCCTATGGATTTGATTATGGGCTTGCGCACTTGGGCTTCAAATGGACGTTCGTGGCGGCATCGGTTGACCCACGGGGCCCATAATATATCAGATCGAAGCTGACTCAGAGGGCTACAGTGCGGGCTCTAAAGCTCACCTATAACGATTTTTCTTTGGGCCCAAAAATCCATGTTTAGGCCCATGGATTTGATAGAGTGGGCTTGCGCACTTGGGCTTCAAATGGACGTTCATGGCGGCATCGGTTGACCCACGGGTCCCATAATATATCAAATATAAGCTGACTCAGACGGCTATAGTGCGGGCTATAAAGCCCATCTATAGCGATTTGTCTTTGGGCCCAAAAACCCATGTTTAGGCCCATGGATTTGATAGAGTGGGCTTGCGCACTTGGGCTTCAAATGGACGTTCGTGGCGGCATCGGTTGACCCACGGGGCCCATAATATATCAAATCGAAGCTGACTCAGAGGGCTACAATGGGACACTACAAACTGCGTCTGTAGCGGGCCGTCCTCGGGCCCAAATTCCTTTGTTTTGGGGTCCAAAAACCACTATTTCGGCCCATGGATTTGATTATGGGCTTGCGCACTTGGGCTTCAAATGGACGTTCGTGGCGGCATCGGTTGACCCACGGGGCCCATAATATATCAGATCGAAGCTGACTCAGAGGGCTACAGTACGGGCTCTAAAGCCCATCTATAGCGATTTTTCTTTGGGCCCAAAAACCCATGTTTAGGCCCATGGATTTGATAGAGTGGGCTTGCGCACTTGGGCTTCAAATGGACGTTCGTGGCGGCATCGGTTGACCCACGGGGCCCATAATATATCAAATATAAGCTGACTCAGACGGCTATAGTGCGGCTATAAAGCCCATCTATAGCGATTTGTCTTTGGGCCCAAAAACCCATGTTTAGGCCCATGGATTTGATAGAGTGGGCTTGCGCACTTGGGCTTCAAATGGACGTTCGTGGCGGCATCGGTTGACCCACGGGGCCCATAATATATCAAATCGAAGCTGACTCAGAGGGCTATAATGGGCCGCTACAAGCTGTGTCTGTAGCGGGCCGTCCTCGGGCCCAAATTCCTTTGTTTTGGGGTCCAAAAACCACTATTTCGGCCCATGGATTTGATTATGGGCTTGCGCACTTGGGCTTCAAATGGACGTTCGTGGCGGCAATCGGTTGACCCACGGGGCCCATAATATATCAGATCGAAGCTGACTCAGAGGGCTATAGTGCGGGCTCTAAAGCCCACTTATAGCGATTTTTCTTTGGGCCCAAAAATCCATGTTTAGGCCCATGGATTTGATAGAGTGGGCTTGCGCACTTGGGCTTCAAATGGACGTTCGTGGCGGCATCGGTTGACCCACGGGGCCAATAATATATCAAATCGAAGCTGACTCAGACGGATATAGTGCGGGCTATAAAGCCCATTTATAGCGATTTGTCTTTAGGCACAAAAACCCATGTTTAGGCCCATGGATTTGATATAGTGGGCTTGCGCACTTGGGCTTCAAATGGACGTTCGTGGCGGCATCGGTTGACCCACGAGGCCCATAATATATCAAATCGAAGCTGACTTAGAGGGCTACAATGGGCCGCTACAAACTGCATCTGTAGCGGGCCGTCCTCGGGCCCAAATTCCTTTGTTTTGGGGTCCAAAAACCACTATTTCGGCCCATGGATTTGATTATGGGCTTGCGCAATTGGGCTTCAAATGGACGTTCGTGGCGGCATCGGTTGACCCACGGGGCCCATAATATATCAGATCGAAGCTGACTCAGAGGGCTACAGTGCGGGCTCTAAAGCCCACCTATAACGATTTTTCTTTGGGCCCAAAAATCCATGTTTAGGCCCATGGATTTGATAGTGTGGGCTTGCGCACTTGGGCTTCAAATGGACGTTCATGGCGGCATCGGTTGACCCACGGGGTCCATAATATATCAAATATAAGCTGACTCAGACGGCTATAGTGCGGGCTATAAAGCCCATCTATAGCGATTTGTCTTTGGGCCCAAAAACCCATGTTTAGGCCCATGGATTTGATAGAGTGGGCTTGCGCACTTGGGCTTCAAATGGACGTTCGTGGCGGCATCGGTTGACCCACGGGGCCCATAATATATCAAATCGAAGCTGACTCAGAGGGCTACAATGGGCCGCTATAAACTGCGTCTGTAGCGGGCCGTCCTCGGGCCCAAATTCCTTTGTTTTGGGGTCCAAAAACCACTATTTCGGCCCATGGATTTGATTATGGGCTTGCGCACTTGGGCTTCAAATGGACGTTCGTGGCGGCATCGGTTGACCCACGGGGCCCATAATATATCAGATCGAAGCTGACTCAGACGGCTATAGTGCGGGCTATAAAGCCCATCTATAGCGATTTGTCTTTAGGCACAAAAACCCATGTTTAGGCCCATGGATTTGATATAGTGGGCTTGCGCACTTGGGCTTCAAATGGACGTTCGTTGCGGCATCGGTTGACCCACGGGGCCCATAATATATCAAATCGAAGCTGACTCAGAGGGCTACAATGGGTCGCTACAAACTGCATCTGTAGCGGGCCGTCCTCGGGCCCAAATTCCTTTGTTTTGGGGTCCAAAAACCACTATTTCGGCCTATGGATTTGATTATGGGCTTGCGCACTTGGGCTTCAAATGGACGTTCGTGGCGGCATCGGTTGACCCACGGGGCCCATAATATATCAGATCGAAGCTGACTCAGAGGGCTACAGTGCGGGCTCTAAAGCCCACCTATAACGATTTTTCTTTGGGCCCAAAAATCCATGTTTAGGCCCATGGATTTGATAGAGTGGGCTTGCGCACTTGGGCTTCAAATGGACGTTCATGGCGGCATCGGTTGACCCACGGGTCCCATAATATATCAAATATAAGCTGACTCAGACGGCTATAGTGCGGGCTATAAAGCCCATCTATAGCGATTTGTCTTTGGGCCCAAAAACCCATGTTTAGGCCCATGGATTTGATAGAGTGGGCTTGCGCACTTGGGCTTCAAATGGACGTTCGTGGCGGCATCGGTTGACCCACGGGGCCCATAATATATCAAATCGAAGCTGACTCAGAGGGCTACAATGGGACACTACAAACTGCGTCTGTAGCGGGCCGTCCTCGGGCCCAAATTCCTTTGTTTTGGGGTCCAAAAACCACTATTTCGGCCCATGGATTTGATTATGGGCTTGCGCAGTTGGGCTTCAAATGGACGTTCGTGGCGGCATCGGTTGACCCACGGGGCCCATAATATATCAGATCCAAGCTGACTCAGAGGGCTACAGTACGGGCTCTAAAGCCCACCTATAGCGATTTTTCTTTGGGCCCAAAAATCCATGTTTAGGCCCATGGATTTGATAGAGTGGGCTTGCGCACTTGGGCTTCAAATGGTCGTTCGTGGCGGCATCGGTTGACCCACGGGGCCCATAATATATCAAATATAAGCTGACTCAGACGGCTATAGTGCGGGCTATAAAGACCATCTATAGCGATTTGTCTTTGGGCCCAAAAACCCATGTTTAGGCCAATGGATTTGATAGAGTGGGCTTGCGCACTTGGGCTTCAAATGGACGTTCGTGGCGGTATCGGTTGACCCACGGGGCCCATAATATATCAAATCGAAGCTGACTCAGAGGGCTACAATGGGCCACTACAAACTATGTCTGTAGCGGGCCGTCCTCGGGCCCAAATTCCTTTGTTTTGGGGTCCAAAAACCACTATTTCGGCCCATGGATTTGATTATGGGCTTGCGCACTTGGGCTTCAAATGGACGTTTGTGGCTGTATCGGTTGACCCACGGGGCCCATAATATATCAGATCGAAGCTGACTCAGAGGGCTAGAGTGCGGGCTCTAAAGCCCACCTATAACGATTTTTCTTTGGGCCCAAAAATCCATGTTTAGGCCCATGGATTTGATAGAGTGGGCTTGCGCACTTGGGCTTCAAATGGACGTTCGT
Organism: Mallotus nudiflorus; assembly: GCA_947683625.1. Lineage (NCBI taxonomy): Eukaryota > Viridiplantae > Streptophyta > Magnoliopsida > Malpighiales > Euphorbiaceae > Mallotus > Mallotus nudiflorus. The sequence goes on along the minus strand of CANTUR010000878.1, from coordinate 17,146 downwards.
GGCGGCATCGGTTGACCCACGGGGCCTATAATATATCAAATCGAAGCTGACTCAGAGGGCTACAATGGGCCGCTACAAACTACATCTGTAGCGGGCCGTCCTCGGGCCCAAATTCATTTGTTTTGGGGTCCAAAAACCACTATTTCGGCCCATGGATTTGATTATGGGCTTGGGCACTTGGGCTTCAAATGGACGTTCGTGGCGGCATCGGTTGACCCACGGGGCCCATAATATATCAGATCGAAGCTGACTCAGAGGGCTACAGTACGGGCTCTAAAGCCCACCTATAGCGATTTTTCTTTGGGCCCAAAAACCCATGTTTAGGCCCATGGACTTGATAGAGTGGGCTTGGGCACTTGGGCTTCAAATGGACGTTCGTGGCGGCATCGGTTGACCCACGGGGCCCATAATATATCAGATCGAAGCTGACTCAGAGGGCTACAGTACGGGTTCTAAAACCCATCTATAGCGATTTTTCTTTGGGCCCAAAAACCCATGTTTAGGCCCATGGATTTGATAGAGTGGGCTTGCGCACTTGGGCTTCAAATGGACGTTCGTGGCGGCATCGGTTGACCCACAGGGCCCATAATATATCAAATATAAGCTGACTCAGACGGCTATAGTGCGGGCTATAAAGCCCATCTATAGCGATTTGTCTTTGGGCCCAAAAACCCATGTTTAGGCCCATGGATTTGATAGAGTGGGCTTGCACACTTGGGCTTCAAATGGACGTTCGTGGCGGCATCGGTTGACCCATGGGGCCCATATTATATCAAATCGAAGTTGACTCAGAGGGCTACAATGGGCCGCTACAAACTGCGTCTGTAGCGGGCCGTCCTCGGGCCCAAATTCCTTTGTTTTGGGGTCCAAAAACAACTATTTCGGCCCATGGATTTGATTATGGGCTTCCGCACTTGGGCTTCAAATGGACGTTCGTGGCGGCATCGGTTGACCCACGGGGCCCATAATATATCAGATCGAAGCTGACTCAGAGGGCTACAGTACGGGCTCTAAAGCCCACCTATAGCGATTTTTCTTTGGGCCCAAAAATCCATGTTTAGGCCCATGGATTTGATAGAGTGGGCTTGCGCACTTGGGCTTCAAATGGACGTTCGTGGCGGCATCGGTTGACCCACGGGGCCCATAATATATCAAATATAACCTAACTCAGACGGCTATAGTGCGGGCTATAAAGCCCATCTATAGCGATTTGTCTTTGGGCCCAAAAACCCATGTTTAGGCCCATGGATTTGATAGAGTGGGCTTGCGCACTTGGGCTTCAAATGGACGTTCGTGGCGGCATCGGTTGACCCACGGGGCCCATAATATATCAAATCGAAGCTGACTCAGAGGGCTACAATGGGCCGCTACAAACTGCGTCTTTAGCGGGCCGTCCTCGGGCCCAAATTCCATTGTTTTGGGGCCCAAAAACCACTATTTCGGCCCACGGATTTGATTGTGGGCTTGCGCACTTGGGCTTCAAATGGATGTTCGTGGCGGTATCGGTTGACCCACGGGGCCCATAATATATCAGATCGAAGCTGACTCAGAGGGCTACAGTGCGGGCTCTAAAGCCCACCTATAGCGATTTTTCTTTGGGCCCAAAAACCCATGTTTAAGCCCATGGACTTGATAGAGTGGGCTTGGGCACTTGGGCTTCAAATGGACGTTCGTGGCGGCATCGGTTGACCCACGGGGCCCATAATATATCAGATCGAAGCTGACTCAGAGGGCTACAGTACGGGCTCTAAAGCCCACCTATAGCGATTTTTCTTTGGGCCCAAAAACCCATGTTTAGGCCCATGGACTTGATAGAGTGGGCTTGGGCACTTGGGCTTCAAATGGACGTTCGTGGCGGCATCGGTTGACCCACGGGGCCCATAATATATCAGATCGAAGCTGACTCAGAGGGCTACAGTACGGGCTCTAAAGCCCATCTATAGCGATTTTTCTTTGGGCCCAAAAACCCATGTTTAGGCCCATGGATTTGATAGAGTGGGCTGGCGCACTTGGGCTTCAAATGGACGTTCGTGGCGGCATCGGTTGACCCACGGGGCCCATAATATATCAAATATAAGCTGACTCAGACGGCTATAGTGCGGGCTATAAAGCCCATCTATAGCGATTTGTCTTTGGGCCCAAAAACCCATGTTTAGGCCCATGGATTTGATAGAGTGGGCTTGCGCACTTGGGCTTCAAATGGACGTTCGTGGCGGCATCGGTTGACCCACGGGGCCCATAATATATCAAATCGAAGCTGACTCAGAGGGCTATAATGGGCCGCTACAAGCTGTGTCTGTAGCGGGCCGTCCTCGGGCCCAAATTCCTTTGTTTTGGGGTCCAAAAACCACTATTTCGGCCCATGGATTTGATTATGGGCTTGCGCACTTGGGCTTCAAATGGACGTTCGTGGCGGCATCGGTTGACCCACGGGGCCTATAATATATCAGATCGAAGCTGACTCAGAGGGCTATAGTGCGGGCTCTAAAGCCCACCTATAGCGATTTCTCTTTGGGCCCAAAAATCCATGTTTAGGCCCATGGATTTGATAGAGTGGGCTTGCGCACTTGGGCTTCAAATGGACGTTCGTGGCGGCATCGGTTGACCCACGGGGCCAATAATATATCAAATCGAAGCTGACTCAGACGGCTATAGTGCGGGCTATAAAGCCCATTTATAGCGATTTGTCTTTAGGCACAAAAACCCATGTTTAGGCCCATGGATTTGATATAGTGGGCTTGCGCACTTGGGCTTCAAATGGACGTTCGTGGCGGCATCGGTTGACCCACGGGGCCCATAATATATCAAATCGAAGCTGACTTAGAGGGCTACAATGGGCCGCTACAAACTGCATCTGTAGCGGGCCGTCCTCGGGCCCAAATTCCTTTGTTTTGGGGTCCAAAAACCACTATTTCGGCCCATGGATTTGATTATGGGCTTGCGCAATTGGGCTTCAAATGGACGTTCGTGGCGGCATCGGTTGACCCACGGGGCCCATAATATATCAGATCGAAGCTGACTCAGAGGGCTACAGTGCGGGCTCTAAAGCCCACCTATAACGATTTTTCTTTGGGCCCAAAAATCCATGTTTAGGCCCATGGATTTGATAGTGTGGGCTTGCGCACTTGGGCTTCAAATGGACGTTCATTGCGGCATCGGTTGACCCACGGGGCCATAATATATCAAATATAAGCTGACTCAGACGGCTATAGTGCGGGCTATAAAGCCCATCTATAGCGATTTGTCTTTGGGCCCAAAAACCCATGTTTAGGCCCATGGATTTGATAGAGTGGGCTTGCGCACTTGGGCTTCAAATGGACGTTCGTGGCGGCATCGGTTGACCCACGGGGCCCATAATATATCAAATCGAAGCTGACTCAGAGGGCTACAATGGGCCGCTATAAACTGCGTCTGTAGCGGGCCGTCCTCGGGCCCAAATTCCTTTGTTTTGGGGTCCAAAAACCACTATTTCGGCCCATGGATTTGATTATGGGCTTGCGCACTTGGGCTTCAAATGGACGTTCGTGGCGGCATCGGTTGACCCACGGGGCCCATAATATATCAGATCGAAGCTGACTCAGACGGCTATAGTGCGGGCTATAAAGCCCATCTATAGCGATTTGTCTTTAGGCACAAAAACCCATGTTTAGGCCCATGGATTTGATATAGTGGGCTTGCGCACTTGGGCTTCAAATGGACGTTCGTGGCGGCATCGGTTGACCCACGGGGCCCATAATATATCAAATCGAAGCTGACTCAGAGGGCTACAATGGGTCGCTACAAACTGCATCTGTAGCGGGCCGTCCTCGGGCCCAAATTCCTTTGTTTTGGGGTCCAAAAACCACTATTTCGGCCTATGGATTTGATTATGGGCTTGCGCACTTGGGCTTCAAATGGACGTTCGTGGCGGCATCGGTTGACCCACGGGGCCCATAATATATCAAATCGAAGCTGACTCAGAGGGCTACAGTGCGGGCTCTAAAGCCCACCTATAACGATTTTTCTTTGGGCCCAAAAATCCATGTTTAGGCCCATGGTTTGATAGAGTGGGCTTGCGCACTTGGGCTTCAAATGGACGTTCATGGCGGCATCGGTTGACCCACGGGTCCCATAATATATCAAATATAAGCTGACTCAGACGGCTATAGTGCGGGCTATAAAGCCCATCTATAGCGATTTGTCTTTGGGCCCAAAAACCCATGTTTAGGCCCATGGATTTGATAGAGTGGGCTTGCGCACTTGGGCTTCAAATGGACGTTCGTGGCGGCATCGGTTGACCCACGGGGCCCATAATATATCAAATTGAAGCTGACTCAGAGGGCTACAATGGGCCGCTACAAACTGCGTATGTAGCGGGCCGTCCTCGGGCCCAAATTCCTTTGTTTTGGGGTCCAAAAACCACTATTTCGGCCCATGGATTTGATTATGGGCTTGCGCAGTTGGGCTTCAAATGGACGTTCGTGGCGGCATCGGTTGACCCACGGGGCCCATAATATATCAGATCAAAGCTGACTCAGAGGGCTACAGTACGGGCTCTAAAGCCCACCTATAGCGATTTTTCTTTGGGCCCAAAAATCCATGTTTAGGCCCATGGATTTGATAGAGTGGGCTTGCGCACTTGGGCTTCAAATGGTCGTTCGTGGCGGCATCGGTTGACCCACGGGGCCCATAATATATCAAATATAAGCTGACTCAGACGGCTATAGTGCGGGCTATAAAGACCATCTATAGCGATTTGTCTTTGGGCCCAAAAACCCATGTTTAGGCCAATGGATTTGATAGAGTGGGCTTGCGCACTTGGGCTTCAAATGGACGTTCGTGGCGGTATCGGTTGACCCACGGGGCCCATAATATATCAAATCGAAGCTGACTCAGAGGGCTACAATGGGCCACTACAAACTATGTCTGTAGCGGGCCGTCCTCGGGCCCAAATTCCTTTGTTTTGGGGTCCAAAAACCACTATTTTGGCCCATGGATTTGATTATGGGCTTGCGCACTTGGGCTTCAAATGGACGTTTGTGGCTGTATCGGTTGACCCACGGGGCCCATAATATATCAGATCAAAGCTGACTCAGAGGGCTACAGTGCGGGCTCTAAAGCCCACCTATAACGATTTTTCTTTCGGCCCAAAAATCCATGTTTAGGCCCATGGATTTGATAGAGTGGGCTTGCGCACTTGGGCTTCAAATGGACGTTCGTGGCGGTATCGGTTGACCCACGGGGCCCATAATATATCAAATCGAAGCTGACTCAGAGGGCTACAATGGGCCGCTACAAACTACATCTGTAGCGGGCCGTCCTCGGGCCCAAATTCCTTTGTTTTGGGGTCCAAAAACCACTATTTCGGCCCATGGATTTGATTATGGGCTTGCGCACTTGGGCTTCAAATGGACGTTCGTGGTGGCATCGGTTGACCCACGGGGCCCATAATATATCAGATCGAAGCTGACTCAGAGGGCTACAGTACGGGCTCTAAAGCCCACCTATAGTTATTTTTCTTTGGGCCCAAAAATCCATGTTTAGGCCCATGGATTTGATAGAGTGGTCTTGCGCACTTGGGCTTCAAATGGACATTCGTGGCGGCATCGGTTGACCCACGGGGCCCATAATATATCAGATCGAAGCTGACTCAGAGGGCTACAGTGCGGGCTCTAAAGCCCACCTATAACGATTTTTCTTTCGGCACAAAAATCCATGTTTAGGCCCATGGATTTGATAGAGTGGGCTTGCGCACTTGGGCTTCAAATGGACGTTCGTGGCGGCATCGGTTGACCCACGGGGCCCATAATATATCAAATCGAAGCTGACTCAGAGGGCTACAATGGGCCGATACAAACTACATCTGTAACGGGCCGTCCTCGGGCCCAAATTCCTTTGTTTTGGGGTCCAAAAACCACTATTTCGGCCTATGGATTTGATTATGGGCTTGCACACTTGGGCTTCAAATGGACGTTCGTGGCGGCATCGGTTGACCCACGGGGCCCATAATATATCAGATCGAAGCTGACTCAGAGGGCTACAGTACGGGCTCTAAAGCCCACCTATAACGATTTTTCTTTGGGCCCAAAAATCCATGTTTAGGCCCATGGATTTGATCGAGTGGGCTTGCACACTTGGGCTTCAAATGGACGTTCGTGGCGGCATCGGTTGATCCACGGGTCCCATAATATATCAAATATAAGCTGACTCAGACGGCTATAGTGCGGGCTATAAAGCCCATCTATAGCGATTTGTCTTTGGGCCCAAAAACCCATGTTTAGGCCCATGGATTTGATAGAGTGGGCTTGCGCACTTGGGCTTCAAATGGACGTTCGTGGCGGCATCGGTTGACCCATGGGGCCCATAATATATCAAATCGAAGTTGACTCAGAGGGCTACAATGGGCCGCTACAAACTGCGTCTGTAGCGGGCCGTCCTCGGGCCCAAATTCCTTTGTTTTGGGGTCCAAAAACCACTATTTCGGCCCATGGATTTGATTATGGGCTTGCGCACTTGGGCTTCAAATGGACGTTCGTGGCGGCATCGGTTGACCCACGGGGCCCATAATATATCAGATCGAAGCTGACTCAGAGGGCTACAGTACGGGCTCTAAAGCCCATCTATAGCGATTTTTCTTTGGGCCCAAAAACCCATGTTTAGGCCCATGGATTTGATAGAGTGGGCTTGCGCACTTGGGCTTCAAATGGACGTTCGTGGCGGCATCGGTTGACCCACGGGGCCCATAATATATCAAATATAAGCTGACTCAGACGGCTATAGTGCGGGCTATAAAGCCCATCTATAGCGATTTGTCTTTGGGCCCAAAAACCCATGTTTAGGCCCATGGATTTGATAGAGTGGGCTTGCGCACTTGGGCTTCAAATGGACGTTCGTGGCGGCATCGGTTGACCCACGGGGCCCATAATATATCAAATCGAAGCTGACTCAAAGGGTTATAATGGGCCGCTACAAACTGTGTCTGTAGCGGGCCGTCCTCGGGCCCAAATTCCTTTGTTTTGGGGTCCAAAAACCACTATTTCGGCCCATGGATTTGATTATGGGCTTGCGCACTTGGGCTTCAAATGGACGTTCGTGGCGGCATCGGTTGACCCACGGGGCCCATAATATATCAGATCGAAGCTGACTCAGAGGGCTATAGTGCGGGCTCTAAAGCCCACCTATAGCGATTTTTCTTTGGGCCCAAAAATCCATGTTTAGGCCCATGGATTTGATAGAGTGGGCTTGCGCACTTGGGCTTCAAATGGACGTTCGTGGCGGCATCGGTTGACCCACGGGGCCAATAATATATCAAATCGAAGCTGACTCAGACGGCTATAGTGCGGGCTATAAAGCCCATATATAGCGATTTGTCTTTAGGCACAAAAACCCATGTTTAGGCCCATGGATTTGATATAGTGGGCTTGCGCACTTGGGCTTCAAATGGACGTTCGTGGCGGCATCGGTTGACCCACGGGGCCCATAATATATCAAATCGAAGCTGACTTAGAGGGCTACAATGGGCCGCTACAAACTGCATCTGTAGCGGGCCGTCCTCGGGCCCAAATTCCTTTGTTTTGGGGTCCAAAAACCACTATTTCGGCCCATGGATTTGATTATGGGCTTGCGCAATTGGGCTTCAAATGGACGTTCGTGGCGGCATCGGTTGACCCACGGGGCCCATAATATATCAGATCGAAGCTGACTCAGAGGGCTACAGTGCGGGCTCTAAAGCCCACCTATAACGATTTTTCTTTGGGCCCAAAAATCCATGTTTAGGCCCATGGATTTGATAGAGTGGGCTTGCGCACTTGGGCTTCAAATGGACGTTCATGGCGGCATCGGTTGACCCACGGGGCCCATAATATATCAAATATAAGCTGACTTAGACGGCTATAGTGCGGGCTATAAAGCCCATCTATAGCGATTTGTCTTTGGGCCCAAAAACCCATGTTTAGGCCCATGGATTTGATAGAGTGGGCTTGCGCACTTGGGCTTCAAATGGACGTTCGTGGCGGCATCGGTTGACCCACGGGGCCCATAATATATCAAATCGAAGCTGACTCAGAGGGCTATAATGGGCCGCTACAAACTATGTCTGTAGCGGGCCGTCCTCGGGCCCAAATTCCTTTGTTTTGGGGTCCAAAAACCACTATTTCGGCCCATGGATTTGATTATGGGCTTGCGCACTTGGGCTTCAAATGGACGTTCGTGGCGGCATCGGTTGACCCACGGGGCCCATAATATATCAAATCGAAGCTGACTCAGAGGGCTACAATGGGCCGCTATAAACTGCGTCTGTAGCGGGCCGTCCTCGGGCCCAAATTCCTTTGTTTTGGGGTCCAAAAACCACTATTTCGGCCCATGGATTTGATTATGGGCTTGCGCACTTGGGCTTCAAATGGACGTTCGTGGCGGCATCGGTTGACCCACGGGGCCCATAATATATCAAATCGAAGCTGACTCAGACGGCTATAGTGCGGGCTATAAAGCCCATCTATAGCGATTTGTCTTTAGGCACAAAAACCCATGTTTAGGCCCATGGATTTGATATAGTGGGCTTGCGCACTTGGGCTTCAAATGGACGTTCGTGGCGGCATCGGTTGACCCACGGGGCCCATAATATATCAAATCGAAGCTGACTCAGAGGGCTACAATGGGTCGCTATAAACAGCATCTGTAGCGGGCCGTCCTCGGGCCCAAATTCCTTTGTTTTGGGGTGCAAAAACCACTATTTCGGCCCATGGATTTGATTATGGGCTTGCGCAATTGGGCTTCAAATGGACGTTCGTGGCGGCATCGGTTGACCCACGGGGCCCATAATATATCAGATCAAAGCTGACTCAGAGGGCTACAGTGCGGGCTCTAAAGCCCACCTATAACGATTTTTCTTTGGGCCCAAAAATCCATGTTTAGGCCCATGGATTTGATAGAGTGGGCTTGCGCACTTGGGCTTCAAATGGACGTTCATGGCGGCATCGGTTGACCCACGGGGCCCATAATATATCAAATATAAGCTGACTCAGACGGCTATAGTGCGGGCTATAAAGCCCATCTATAGCGATTTGTCTTTGGGCCCAAAAACCCATGTTTAGGCCCATGGATTTGATAGAGTGGGCTTGCGCACTTGGGCTTCAAATGGACGTTCGTGGCGGCATCGGTTGACCCACGGGGCCCATAATATATCAAATATAAGCTAACTCAGACGGCTATAGTGCGGGCTATAAAGCCCATCTATAGCGATTTGTGTTTGGGCCCAAAAACCCATGTTTAGGCCCATGGATTTGATAGAGTGGGCTTCCGCACTTGGGCTTCAAATGGACGTTCGTGGCGGCATCGGTTGACCCACGGGGCCCATAATATATCAAATCGAAGCTGACTCAGAGGGCTACAATGGGCCGCTACACACTGCGTCTGTAGCGGGCCGTCCTCGGGCCCAAATTCCTTTGTTTTGGGGCCCAAAAACCACTATTTCGGCCCACGGATTTGATTGTGGGCTTGCGCACTTGGGCTTCAAATGGATGTTCGTGGCGGCATCGGTTGACCCACGGGGCCCGTAATATATCAGATCGAAGCTGACTCAGTGGGCTACAGTGCGGGCTCTAAAGCCCACCTATAGCGATTTTTCTTTGGGCCCAAAAACCCATGTTTAAGCCCATGGACTTGATAGAGTGGGCTTGGGCACTTGGGCTTCAAATGGACGTTCGTGGCGGCATCGGTTGACCCACGGCGCCCATAATATATCAGATCGAAGCTGACTCAGAGGGCTACAGTACGGGCTCTAAAGCCCACCTATAGCGATTTTTCTTTGGGCCCAAAAACCCATGTTTAGGCCCATGGACTTGATAGAGTGGGCTTGGGCACTTGGGCTTCAAATGGACGTTCGTGGCGGCATCGGTTGACCCACGGGGCCCATAATATATCAGATCGAAGCTGACTCAGAGGGCTACAGTACGGGCTCTAAAGCCCATCTATAACGATTTTTCTTTGGGCCCAAAAACCCATGTTTAGGCCCATGGATTTGATAGAGTGGGCTTGCGCACTTGGGCTTCAAATGGACGTTCGTGGCGGCATCGGTTGACCCACAGGGCCCATAATATATCAAATATAAGCTGACTCAGACGGCTATAGTGCGGGCTATAAAGCCCATCTATAGCGATTTGTCTTTGGGCCCAAAAACCCATGTTTAGGCCCATGGATTTGATAGAGTGGGCTTGCGCACTTGGGCTTCAAATGGACGTTCGTGGCGGCATCGGTTGACCCACGGGGCCTATAATATATCAAATCGAAGCTGACTCAGAGGGCTATAATGGGCCGCTACAAACTACATCTGTAGCGGGCCGTCCTCGGGCCCAAATTCCTTTGTTTTGGGGTCCAAAAACCACTATTTCGGCCCATGGATTTGATTATGGGCTTGCGAACTTGGGCTTCAAATGGACGTTCGTGGCGGCATCGGTTGACCCACGGGGCCCATAATATATCAGATCGAAGCTGACTCAGAGGGCTATAGTGCGGGCTCTAAAGCCCACCTATAGCGATTTTTCTTTGGGCCCAAAAATCCATGTTTAGGCCCATGGATTTGATAGAGTGGGCTTGCGCACTTGGGCTTCAAATGGACGTTCGTGGCGGCATCGGTTGACCCACGGGGCCCATAATATATCAAATCGAAGCTGACTCAGACGGCTATAGTGCGGGCTATAAAGCCCATCTATAGCGATTTGTCTTTAGGCACAAAAACCCATGTTTAGGCCCATGGATTTGATATAGTGGGCTTGCGCACTTGGGCTTCAAATGGACGTTCGTGGCGGCATCGGTTGACCCACGGGGCCCATAATATATCAAATCAAAGTTGACTCAGAGGGCTACAATGGGCCGCTACAAACTACGTTTGTAGCGGGCCGTCCTCGGGCCCAAATTCCTTTGTTTTGGGGTCCAAAAACCACTATTTCGGCCCATGGATTTGATTATGGGCTTGCGCACTTGGGCTTCAAATGGACGTTCGTGGCGGCATCGGTTGACCCACGGGGCCCGTAATATATCAGATCGAAGTTGACTCAGAGGGCTATCGTGCGGGCTCAAAAGCCCACCTATAGCGATTTTTCTTTGGGCCCAAAAATCCATGTTTAGGCCCATGGATTTGATAGAGTGGGCTTGCGCACTTGGGCTTCAAATGGACGTTCGTGGCGGCATCGGTTGACCCACGGGGCCCATAATATATCAAATATAAGCTGTCTCAGACGGCGATAGTGCGGGCTATAAAGCCCATCTATAGCGATTTGTCTTTAGGCACAAAAACCCATGTTTAGGCCCATGGATTTGATATAGTGGGCTTGCGCACTTGGGCTTCAAATGGACGTTCGTGGCGGCATCGGTTGACCCACGGGGCCCATAATATATCAAATCGAAGCTGACTCAGAGGGCTACAATGGGCCGCTATAAACTGCGTCTGTAGCGGGCCGTCCTCGGGCCCAAATTCCTTTGTTTTGGGGTCCAAAAACCACTATTTCGGCCCACGGATTTGATTATGGGCTTGCGCAATTGGGCTTCAAATGGACGTTCGTGGCGGCATCGGTTGACCCACGGGGCCCATAATATATCAAATATAAGCTGACTCAGACGGCTATAGTGCGGGCTATAAAGCCCATCTATAGCGATTTGTCTTTAGGCACAAAAACCCATGTTTAGGCCCATGGATTTGATATAGTGGGCTTGCGCACTTGGGCTTCAAATGGACGTTCGTGGCGGCATCGGTTGACCCACGGGGCCCATAATATATCAAATCGAAGCTGACTCAGAGGGCTACAATGGGCCGCTATAAACTGCGTCTGTAGCGGGCCGTCCTCGGGCCCAAATTCCTTTGTTTTGGGGTCCAAAAACCACTATTTCGGCCCATGGATTTGATTATGGGCTTGCGCACCTGGGCTTCAAATGGACGTTCGTGGCGGCATCGGTTGACCCACGGGGCCCATAATATATCAAATCGAAGCTGACTCAGACGGCTATAGTGCGGGCTATAAAGCCCATCTATAGCGATTTGTCTTTAGGCACAAAAACCCATGTTTAGGCCCATGGATTTGATATAGTGGGCTTGCGCACTTGGGCTTCAAATGGACGTTCGTGACGGCATCGGTTGACCCACGGGGCCCACAATATATCAAATCGAAGCTGACTCAGAGGGCTACAATGGCCCGCTACAAACTGCGTCTGTAGCGGGCCGTCCTCGGGCCCAAATTCCTTTGTTTTGGGGTCCAAAAACCACTATTTCGGCCCATGGATTTGATTATGGGCTTGCGCACTTGGGCTTCAAATGGACGTTCGTGGCGGCATCGGTTGACCCACGGGGCTCGTAATATATCAGATCGAAGCTGACTCAGAGGGCTATCGTGCGGGCTCTAAAGCCCACCTATAGCGATTTTTCTTTGGGCCCAAAAATCCATGTTTAGGCCCATGGATTTGATAGAGTGGGCTTGCGCACTTGGGCTTCAAATGGACGTTCGTGGCGGCATCGGTTGACCCACGGGGCCCATAATATATCAAATATAAGCTGACTCAGACGGCTATAGTGCGGGCTATAAAGCCCATCTATAGCGATTTGTCTTTAGGCACAAAAACCCATGTTTAGGCCCATGGATTTGATATAGTGGGCTTGCGCACTTGGGCTTCAAATGGACGTTCGTGGCGGCATCGGTTGACCCACGGGGCCCATAATATATCAAATCGAAGCTGACTCAGAGGGCTACAATGGGCCGCTATAAATTGCGTCTGTAGCGGGCCGTCCTCGGGCCCAAATTCCTTTGTTTTGGGGTCCAAAAACCACTATTTCGGCCCATGGATTTGATTATGGGCTTGCGCAATTGGGCTTCAAATGGACGTTCGTGGCGGCATCGGTTGACCCACGGGGCCCATAATATATCAAATATAAGCTGACTCAGACGGCTATAGTGCGGGCTATAAAGCCCATCTATAGCGATTTGTCTTTAGGCACAAAAACCCATGTTTAGGCCCATGGATTTGATATAGTGGGCTTGCGCACTTGGGCTTCAAATGGACGTTCGTGGCGGCATCGGTTGACCCACGGGGCCCATAATATATCAAATCGAAGCTGACTCAGAGGGCTACAATGGGCCGCTATAAACTGCGTCTGTAGCAGGCCGTCCTCGGGCCCAAATTCCTTTGTTTTGGGGTCCAAAAACCACTATTTCGGCCCATGGATTTGATTATGGGCTTGCGCACTTGGGCTTCAAATGGACGTTCGTGGCGGCATCGGTTGACCCACGGGGCCCATAATATATCAAATCGAAGCTGACTCAGACGGCTATAGTGCGGGCTATAAAGCCCATCTATAGCGATTTTTCTTTAGGCACAAAAACCCATGTTTAGGCCCATGGATTTGATATAGTGGGCTTGCGCACTTGGGCTTCAAATGGACGTTCGTGGCGGCATCGGTTGACCCACGGGGCCCATAATATATCAAATCGAAGCTGACTCAGAGGGCTACAATGGCCCGCTACAAACTGCGTCTGTAGCGGGCCGTCCTCGGGCCCAAATTCCTTTGTTTTGGGGACCAAAAACCACTATTTCGGCCCATGGATTTGATTATGGGCTTGCGCACTTGGGCTTCAAATGGACGTTCGTGGCGGCATCGGTTGACCCACGGGGCCCATAATATATCAAATCGAAGCTGACTCAGACGGCTATAGTGCGGGCTATAAAGCCCGTCTATAGCGATTTGTCTTTGGGCCCAAAAACCCATGTTTAGGCCCATGGATTTGATAGAGTGGGCTTGCGCACTTGGGCTTCAAATGGACGTTCGTGGCGGCATCGGTTGACCCACGGGGCCCATAATATATCAAATCGAAGCTGACTCAGAGGGTTACAATGGGCCGCTACAAACTGTGTCTGTAGCGGGCCGTCCTCGGGCCCAAATTCCTTTGTTTTGGGGCCCAAAAACCACTATTTCGGCCCATGGATTTGATTGTGGGCTTGCGCACTTGGGCTTCAAATGGATGTTCGTGGCGGCATCGGTTGACCCACGGGGCCCGTAATATATCAGATCGAAGCTGACTCAGAGGGGTACAGTACGGGCTCTAAAGCCCACCTATAGCGATTTTTCTTTGGGCCCAAAAACCCATGTTTAAGCCCATGGACTTGATAGAGTGGGCTTGGGCACTTGGGCTTCAAATGGACGTTCGTGGCGGCATCGGTTGACCCACGGGGCCCATAATATATCAGATCGAAGCTGACTCAGAGGGCTATAGTACGGGCTCTAAAGCCCACCTATAGCGATTTTTCTTTGGGCCCAAAAACCCATGTTTAGGCCCATGGACTTGATAGAGTGGGCTTGGGCACTTGGGCTTCAAATGGACGTTCGTGGCGGCATCGGTTGACCCACGGGGCCCATAATATATCAGATCGAAGCTGACTCAGAGGGCTACAGTACGGGCTCTAAAGCCCATCTATAGCGATTTTTCTTTGGGCCCAAAAACCCATGTTTAGGCCCATGGATTTGATAGAGTGGGCTTGCGCACTTGGGCTTCAAATGGACGTTCGTGGCGGCATCGGTTGACCCACGGGGCCCATAATATATCAAATATAAGCTGACTCAGACGGCTATAGTACGGGCTATAAAGCCCATTTATAGCGATTTGTCTTTGGGCCCAAAAACCCATGTTTAGGCCCATGGATTTGATAGAGTGGGCTTGCGCACTTGGGCTTCAAATGGACGTTCGTGGCGGCATCGGTTGACCCACGGGGCCCATAATATATCAAATCGAAGCTGACTCAGACGGCTATAGTACGGGCTATAAAGCCCGTCTATAGTGATTTGTCTTTAGGCACAAAAACCCATGTTTAGGCCCATGGATTTGATATAGTGGGCTTGCGCACTTGGGCTTCAAATGGATGTTCGTGGCGGCATCGGTTGACCCACGGGGCCCATAATATATCAAATCGAAGCTGACTCAGAGGGCTACAATGGGTCGCTACAAACTGCGTCTGTAGTGGGCCGTCCTCGGGCCCAAATTCCTTTGTTTTGGGGTCCAAAAACCACTATTTCGGCCCATGGATTTGATTATGGGCTTGCGCACTTGGGCTTCAAATGGACGTTCGTGGCGGCATCGGTTGACCCACGGGGCCCATAATATATCAGATCGAAGCTGACTCAGAGGGCTATAGTGCGGGCTCTAAAGCCCACCTATATCGATTTTTCTTTGGGCCCAAAAATCCATGTTTAGGCCCATGGATTTGATAGAGTGGGCGTGCGCACTTGGGCTTCAAATGGACGTTCGTGGCGGCATCGGTTGACCCACGGGGCCCATAATATATCAAATCGAAGCTGACTCAGACGGCTATAGTACGGGCTATAAAGCCCATCTATAGCGATTTGTCTTTAGGCACAAAAACCCATGTTTAGGCCCATGGATTTGATATAGTGGGCTTGCGCACTTGGGCTTCAAATGGACGTTCGTGGCGGCATCGGTTGACCCACGGGGCCCATAATATATCAAATCGAAGCTGACTCAGAGGGCTACAATGGGTCGCTACAAACTGCGTCTGTAGTGGGCCGTCCTCGGGCCCAAATTCCTTTGTTTTGGGGTCCAAAAACCACTATTTCGGCCCATGGATTTGATTATGGGCTTGCGCACTTGGGCTTCAAATGGACGTTCGTGGCGGCATCGGTTGACCCACGGGGCCCGTAATATATCAGATCGAAGCTGACTCAGAGGGCTATGGTGCGGGCTCTAAAGCCCACCTATAGCGATTTTTCTTTGTGCCCAAAAATCCATGTTTAGGCCCATGGATTTGATAGAGTGGGCTTGCGCACTTGGGCTTCAAATGGACGTTCGTGGCGGCATCGGTTGACCCATGGGGCCCATAATATATCAAATCGAAGTTGACTCAGAGGGCTACAATGGGCCGCTACAAACTGCATCTGTAGCGGGCCGTCCTCGGGCCCAAATTCCTTTGTTTTGGGGTCCAAAAACCACTATTTCGGCCCATGGATTTGATTATGGGCTTGCGCACTTGGGCTTCAAATGGACGTTCGTGGCGGCATCGGTTGACCCACGGGGCCCATAATATATCAGATCGAAGCTGACTCAGAGGGCTACAGTACGGGCTCTAAAGCCCACCTATAGCGATTTTTCTTTGGGCCCAAAAATCCATGTTTAGGCCCATGGATTTGATAGAGTGGGCTTGCGCACTTGGGCTTCAAATGGTCGTTCGTGGCGGCATCGGTTGACCCACGGGGCCCATAATATATCAAATATAAGCTGACTCAGACGGCTATAGTGCGGGCTATAAAGCCCATCTATAGCCATTTGTCTTTGGGCCCAAAAACCCATGTTTAGGCCCATGGATTTGATAGAGTGGGCTTGCGCACTTGGGCTTCAAATGGACGTTCGTGGCGGCATCGGTTGACCCACGGGGCCCATAATATATCAAATATAAGCTGACTCAGACGGCTATAGTGCGGGCTATAAAGCCCATCTATAGCGATTTGTCTTTGGGCCCAAAAACCCATGTTTAGGCCCATGGATTTGATAGAGTGGGCTTGCGCACTTGGGCTTCAAATGGACGTTCGTGGCGGCATCGGTTGACCCACGGGGCCCATAATATATCAAATCGAAGCTGACTCAGACGGCTATAGTACGGGCTATAAAGCCCATCTATAGTGATTTGTCTTTAGGCACAAAAACCCATGTTTAGGCCCATGGATTTGATATAGTGGGCTTGCGCACTTGGGCTTCAAATGGATGTTCGTGGCGGCATCGGTTGACCCACGGGGCCCATAATATATCAAATCGAAGCTGACTCAGAGGGCTACAATGGGTCGCTACAAACCTGCGTCTGTAGTGGGCCGTCCTCGGGCCCAAATTCCTTTGTTTTGGGGTCCAAAAAACCACTATTTCGGCCCATGGATTTGATTATGGGCTTGCGCACTTGGGCTTCAAATGGACGTTCGTGGCGGCATCGGTTGACCCACGGGGCCCATAATATATCAGATCGAAGCTAACTCAGAGGGCTATAGTGCGGGCTCTAAAGCCCACCTATATCGATTTTTCTTTGGGCCCAAAAATCCATGTTTAGGCCCATGGATTTGATAGAGTGGGCGTGCGCACTTGGGCTTCAAATGGACGTTCGTGGCGGCATCGGTTGACCCACGGGGCCC
>CANTUR010000877.1:0-65893 GCA_947683625.1 Mallotus nudiflorus | reverse complement strand
GGAATCTGCGGCTGCTGATACCTAGAATAAGGACACGATCTGGCAAAATGTCCTGTCTACCCGCATCTAAAGCATGTCAGTGGTGTCAGATAACATGGTCCTTGATGGACTCTACCGCAGGTCTGGCATACACTGGTAGCTGATCCAGAACTGCGACCACTGCTGCTGCTCGAAGCACCTGACCCAAATCTGAATGGTCTACGCTGACCTCCACAGCCATGTCTACTGCTCTGATGCACTCGCTACTACTGCCTCTGACTCTGTTGAGTCGGACCTCGCTGCTGACTACTCGATCCAACATGAAAACTCGAATACAGAGTAGCCTGTAATCCACTCGACTGAACTCCTAGCTGGTAGTAATCAAGCATCGCTCCCTACCTAACTAGCCTCAGCTCAATCTCCTTGGCTAACTCTATCATAGATTCCAGAGTAAGGCCTGCTGTAGGCATACCAGCAAATGCTGAACCCAAACCAGTGACATAGGTAGTGACCGCGAAATACTGGTCTCACATCAGGTCCTCTGCATATCTACCTAGCCGAAGAAACTCTCGGGGTGTACTCCTCTATTGATCGATCTCCATGAGAAATACTAGTCAGTCGGAGACGATAGCTCAAAAGAAGCAGCTCTGGATAGAATCTCCTCATAAATCGCTCTCGAAACTGAGCCCAGGTCATCGTCATCATATAAGGTTGAATCACCTGAATAAACCAGTCTAGAGCTGGTCCCTCAACAGATAGCTCGACAATCATGATCCGCTGGTACTCGGTATGAGCAATCTGAGTCCGAGTCTCGATCGCATGCAGAAAATCTAACGGATCGGAAGTCCCATCGAAGGCAATCCTGCCAACTTGGGCATAGAACAAAGCTGCCTCAAGGTCAAACATACCCTGCTGATAGGTAGGCTGAACAACAGGAGGCACAGGAACATCAAAACTCAGGCTCTATAGGCTCCTCGTCCTGTAACTCTCTCTGCCTACGGTGACCTGCCGCTCCTCGAGGTCTACCTCAGCCACGACCTCTACGTCTAACTGGCTGCTCAGGAGGCAAAACCTCATCCTGAAAAGACTCATCATCCTCGGCCTCAACGACTGGTAGAGCGAGACGCACTCGCCTCCTCATACTGAAAAGACAAATGGAAAGATTCAGAAAAAATAGACAATGGAGGAATAACGCAGAAAAATAAAGCAAGGAATACTTATCAAGACGTACTCGAACCTAATTCACTGCAGTAGTTACCAAAAGAAAACACAACTCTGAAAACTAGGGCCATAACTCACACAACTAAGCCCTGACATAGAACTCCGCTCTGATACCAACTTTGTCACGACCCAAAACAAGGGCCATGACCGGTGCTAGGGAATGAAAATTCTTTCGAATCCGGAACCCGTAGCAAGCCTAAAAAAATAAAATAAACATGCAATAGTAATAACAATATATAATGCATCGGAAATAAAAATCATAAATATCACAATAACATTTTCACCAACTGGATTTAAATTAAATACTCATCTCATATATATATAAACTCTTTTAATACAAATCCAGTTCAAATATAATACAACATTTCTTTAATAATTTAATGACTACTGCAGTGTTTAGATAAAATAAAATTCAAGACTCAGGGAAGCAGTTTACATAAAGAAGCCGGGGCGGAAGAAATCCGGCGTACAGGCCTGCTACTGAGGTCTGAAGATGATGACTCTCCTAAAAAATTAATCAACGGAGGGGAGTCAGACCTCACTGAGTGAATTACTATAATATATATACATGCATACTAAATGTCAATGCACACAGTCAAAAGTATATATAATATGTATATATACAGGCAAATACACACAGATGCAAGAAATTCATTTTATATATATTTCATTGAAATCATCGTTTATGAAGGACCAAATAGAACCCTAGAAAATCGCAACCTCAAAACAGTGTTAGACAACACTCTAGCCATACAGGCTCACTTATTCCAAATATGTTCACTTGTTCCATTTGGACAGTAGACTGACCCCGAGACACTAAGTCAACCGAGCTCCAGCAGTCTGACTGCCAGTGTGATTGGCCCCGAGACACTTGGTCAACCGAGCTCCAGCAATCACACCCCCAAATCCTTTCTCACACATCAATTAATCAAATTCAATCAATATCCCCAAATACGTTAGTAATATAGCCTAAATGCTATAAGCGCACCGGTACGTACTCGGTCCTCGTGCTGCCTACTAGGTAGCACGTTCTATTGATATCCTTCATTAATAAATATAAAACATTCATTCACAAATAAATGATGCATGAATTTAAATAACATAACAATATAAACCATATATATACTGGAAATATACCAAAAGTAAACCAGGTATATTTCGAGTATATATACATCAAATAAATCCAATCAAATTACAAATTAAGCTAGAAATATATTTAAACACATTTTAAATATAATTTATTAATAAAACATGCATATAATTTAATATATACCAAAAATAAACCAAAAATAACTAAAAATATACTTAAATACAAATCACATTAGTTATGCATATTTAATCAAAATAAAACATATATTTCTAAAATCATGCATCCTAAACACATATATATAAAATAGTAACTCACACTTAGTGCGCTCCACGAGATGGGTCAGACGGGCCTGGTCCACTAGGCCTCGGTCTCGGGGCAACTAAACATACAAAAATAACAGACATCAGAATAAACCTAACAGAAAATCCTAGAAACTCGATCTAGAATATTAGACACAGAATCAGAATTAGGGTTCGACCGGACATCGCGTTTTACGAGAATCCTATCAAAAATTCGGCAGAACCTCCCCTGTAAAATAGACATCTCTCTACTCAAAGAGTAGAGCCGGCCCTGCAAAGAAACACACTTCGAAAAACAGGCACAACAACTCATCCACAACCCCTCAGTCGGACTCCAAACTACAATCTACCGACCGGGGGTCCACAATTCACAAAATAATATAAAAATACCAAAAATACCCTTATATCACAAAAATACATTTTATAAGTAGAAATTACGTAATTAACCCTAAAACACATTAAAAACCGATAAAAACTCATTTTATTAGAAAAATCGTATATTATATATATAATTGAAAATAATTCACGAAAAATAGTTTTAATTAATTAAAAATACTAAATAATTTGTAGAAATCATTTTTATACCTTAAATAACTATTAAAACCAATTTAATTACGTTTTTAGCCAATTTTGTGTAAAATTACCAAAATACCCCTATATATATAAATATACTAAAATTACTTCAAAAATTCACCAAAAATTATATAATTATCCAAAATTAATTTTCTCAACATATTTATCAATAATATCAATAATTAAACTCAATTCACTAATTAATTTCAATTAAAAACACAATTAACCTAATTTTCCCAAAATTACATAAACCTAAATAATTCAAAATAAATACATAGAAATTCATAAAAATTCCAAATAAATTTCTATAATTCATTTCAACACCTATATTTATCATAAAACATAATTTCATAATTTAATTAATTAATTTCCGAAAATTAGAAAATAATATTAAAATATTCAAAAATACCCAAAAATCAAAATAATCTCCAAAAATTCTAAAAAAATTCACACATGAATATTAAGCTACTAGGATCAAAATTTGTTAAGTGAATTTTCATGAATCAAACAATTTGAAGTTCAAAAAATAAAAAACCCTAAAATGGCCGAATTGAAGATTTAGCTCAAACCTCAACAACCACTGGTTTTCAGGCCAAAAGGAGCTTAGAATAGGGACCATCGGAGCTCAAGGAGTCGATGAAGACTGGCGGTGCGCGAAATGGGTGGTCGGAATCGTGGTCGACAATGAAGAGTTCAACTTGCTGCCATCGCGAATTCCGGGCGTTCCAGCGGGCTTCCGGCGGCCTGGTCACGTCGGAGAGGAAGAGGAAGGAAGGGGGAGGAGGTTGGCAGCAGCTGGTGGCGGCGAAAGGTGGTCCGGCGAGGTGGAACGGGAGGCGCAGTGAGGGTAGGCGTCGGGAGAGAAGAAGGAAGAAGGAGGGGCAATTCAGTAATTTGGCAAAAACTTTGATTTTCAACTATATATATGTATATATATATACTTTACACTATGTATTAAAATAATATAAAATCACACACATTAAATATACACCACACACATATAATTTAATATTTTAATAATTTAATACTAAATAAAAATAATTTAATAACAATAAAACTAATAAATAAATAATAAAATAATAGGGTAATTAATCAAATCCTAATTAAATAAATAAGTACACATATATACGTCATTTAGTATTTTAAAAAATATATATGAGTTCGTGCAAGTCCGGAAATCTATTTAAAATAATTAATAGTAAATTATTTACGTGAAAATTTCCTCGAAAATACAAGTCCCGGGAAAATTACGTAAAGCACTTTAAATAATACACAATAATTAAAATAGGTTTTAAAAACATATCAACTCATAAAAATATCATAATATATATACAAAAATTATTAACACTGCATATCCCGATGCAGTATAAAAATATTTAAAAAACACGGGATATTACAATATTGACCACATTTGGGTTGCTATTTTCTTGCTACACTTCCATACCATAATCCATGTCGATTAAGTTATTTATATTTGTGACTATGGATTGGCTTTATGTCAATAAAGTGCATAATAACCACCATAATTCGATATAAATGATTTAATGTGGACCGGATTATTATAAGGTGCATTTTCCTTAAACTATATATTTTTTAAATTTGTGGCCACATTTGTGTTTGTTATTCAGTCTGAAGTCGTTTTATAAAAATTTTTCAAAATTAATAAAAACTCACAATTTATGTTGCCCAAGTGGGAGAATGTTAGAAATTTTATTATATTTTGGGCTGCCATTAATTGTGAGATGTTTTTTATTTGTGAAAATTGACTTAACAAACATAGTTTAAGTGAATGTGTGGGGAAGCCCAATTTATGATCTTTTGTGTTATAGGCTTATATGTACCTTAATGGGCTGGTATGGTAAGGCAATAAATGTAGGCCTAATCCTACTAGGATTATTAATGGGATAAACCTAGAGGATTTTCTATATAAAGGCTAAGGCCTCCTCTCCATCCTTATGAATATAATTTTCTGGCTTATTCTATTAATAGTTGCCTTTGTGTCAGAAGGATAGGAAAGGAAGATCTAGTCTTCTATTTTCTCAATACTAATTATTTTATTTTATTATTTCTGTTGTAGTTACATACTATAGATAAGATCTTTACATCGAACATGAAAAAGGTACGCAATTGCTTCCGCTAAATTAACTACTATCATATTATTTGGTATTTTAAATTTATGTACTAGATCCTATAATTGTCTTACACACACATCTTGTCCTATCTTACCCAATGGATTTTGTTCTCATTCTACATACTACCCTACCAAAAACGACTTATCATGCTTTCTATATCTTCACAAAAAGTCTTAGGAAGAGCATAACAACTCATGACATAAGTAGGGATAGCTTGGGCAATGGACTTGATTAATACCTCCTTGCTAACTTTAGTTAAAGCCTTCTCCTTCCATCCTTTTAATTTCTTCGAAATACGCTCCTTCAAGAACTAAAAATAATTTTCTTTGATCTCCCCACTATCGATGGCAACCCAAGATACTTAGAATGTGACTCCACTTTATTGACACCAAGAAGCTCCTTAATTTGAACTTGCATAGGAGAAAGGACAAGCCCGTTGAAAGCCATTTCAAATTTTTCAAAGTTTATCACTTGACCTAAGGCATCATAATAACTTACAAGAACATCCTTAATAGCCTGACATTCCTGCAGATTGGCTTTTATAAACAAAATGATATCACCTGCGAAAAAAAAAAGGGAGATCTTGGGGCCATTTCGACTAGCACTTAAGCCATAAATCTCCAATTTTTCCTCTACTTTCCTAATAAAAGAAGAAAAACCTTTTGCACAAAGCACAAACAAATATGGCGATATAGGGTCACCTTGCCGGAGGCCCCTATCAGGCTTAAGGAAACCATAAGGTTTTCCATTTATGAGAAAAGAAAATGAAACATAACTAATACATGTCATTATAAGCTTAACAAAGTGAGTAGGAAACTTCATTTTAATTATCACCCTCTCCAAGAAAATCCATTCAACTCTATTATAAGCCTTACTCATATCAAGTTTGAGAGCAAATAATCCTTTTTTACTTTTATGCCTATGTTTCATGGAATGGAAAAGTTCAAGAGCAATAACGACATTGTCATAATAAGCTGATTAGGCACAAAAGTATACTAACTCTCATAAATAACAGAGGGAAGGACATACTTGAGTCTATTAACTAAAACTTTTGACATAAGCTTATAGATAACATTACACAAAGATATCGGATGAAGATCTTTCATAGATTCGGGAGAGTTAATTTTTGGAATCAAAGTGACAAAGGTATGATTTATATCCTAAGGCATAGTTCCAGAGTTAAGAAAATTAAGAACCAATCTAATGACATCATGTCCAATAATATGCTAAAAAAAAGTATAAAAGAAAACAGGCATACTGTCAAGACTAAGGACTTTGCAAGGATGCATTTGCTTCAAGGCTCCAACTACCTCGTTAAATGTGAAAGGGCCTGACAAGTGCTCCATAAGATTATGATCCAGTGATGAATCAATTGCATCAATAATTGTGTCCTAGATTGGAGTTAGAAGGCATAGAACTTGAAAATAAATCTTCGAAATATCCCAGCACCACCTTCTCAATATCCTTAGTTTCATAAACCCAAGTACCATCACTATATTTAAGGCCATCAATATGATTTCTTCTCTTTCTCATAGAAGTCTTTCTATGGAAAAATTTTGTACTGTGATCCCCTTCTAAAGCCACATAGCTCTAGACCTTTGCCTCTACATCACCTTTTCTCAGGCAAGGAGCTCATGAAAATACTATTTTGCTATCCTGAGCTCATCAACCACATCAGCTTCTCGATTTCTATTTTGGAGATAAACAAGTATCTTTGTCTATTTTTGGATTTGTGTTGTGACATTGCCAAAAGAGTTGTGATTCTACTGTTTTAAAGCTTTTGAACATACTACCAACTTTTTACTTACATCACCATCATCATTGTATAAACCCTCTGTCCAAGATTTCTATATAACCTCCTCATAAGAACCATCATGCATCCACATAGCCTCAAAGCACCAAGGCTTCGTGCCTTTATATTGAGCCAAATTATATACTAGAGCGTGCAACACAATGGGACAATGGTTAGATGAAAGTCGAATCAAGTGCCCCACTTTAGCATTTGGGAACAAAGATAACCATTCCTCCATTGCAAAGAACCTATCCAGCCTTTCTTGAATTTTCTCAATCCCCTTTCTTCCATTATCCCAAGTAAATAAATCTCTTACATACCCCATGTCATGGAAATTATATAAGTCAACTGCAGCTCTAAACTCACTCATACACCTCGAACCACTCCGAGCCCTCCTAACCTTTTCATAATCAAAAAGAATTTTGTTAAAGTCCCCGAAGCAAACCCAAGGGAGAGAGGACTTTTGTTGAAGGTTCGATAGTAATTCCCAAGTTTTAAACTTGTTCCCCACCTCTGGCCAACCATAAACACCACACCCCCTCCACAATTCTATACCCTCCTCATCCAATAAACTGAAATCAATATGATTAGATGAAAAAGAAGATACATAATATTTAATTATTTTTTCCACGTCAAAATTAAACCACCACTACGTCCTATAGAATCAATAATAAAAAAAATTAAAATTTAAAAACTTCAACCGAAGACCATCAATCTCATTAGATTTCATCTATGTCTCTATAAGAAAGCCAATATCTGGGCATTGACCTTTAAAAAAGTGCTTTAGAGCACGGAACATCCAGCGATTACCTAGGCCGTGGAGGTTCCAACTTAGGAGAATCATATCGCTTGGCGGGGTTGCATATCAACCTTCACCAAAAGAGGAGTATGGTTATCAATGTCCATACAAATTTTCTTGCTCTCTTTCCCTTTAACTCAGTACTTACTAAGTCTATACCCAACCCTGAAAGGTCAGCTTCTTTCCTTTTACCATGCATAGGCAAATCACAAGGACCCAAAATTGGCATACTCGTCAACTGTGAATTACGAACAGTATCAAGACGCTTCCATTTACCTTTTGCACGTCCAACACTAGGCCTTCCTAACCTTTTAGGTTGATTCTTCTTTATAGTCTCTTTATCAACTCTTCTTGAGCAACGGTTATCAGAGCTATTCCTAAATGCACCCAAATTGAAACTTGGAATCTTCGAACCTTATAAGTATTGCTTGGTATTCTGGTTATAAATCTCCACTGATATGTCATTGTCAACAGCCACTCTAATATCCTAATTGTCTAATACCTTGTTCCCAGATTCAGGAATAACTGTTGCCAAATTTGTAAATGGTATATTCGACCCTGTTGATTGTGTGCCATTTGAAACATTATCTCCCAACTCTATATTCCCACCGCCTACCTCATCTGTAATCCTAAAATTTAAGTCATTGTCCATCAGAAGCTTACGCCTGACAAGAGTATTGCTCTTACTCTTACTAGAAACCTCCTCATTAGTTTGAGATACCCAAACTTTACTATTCCAATGCACCCTTGTTCCATGAATAACATTTTTATTTGGGGTAGCACTTAAGTATCTCCCGTATGGCCACTCATTTTCCTCTACATTCTCCGATTTTTCCTTGCATTCATCTTCAATATGATCCAATAACCCACACCAGAAATAGAAATTTCTTAAATGCTCATATCTGAAATAAATCCAAACCCTCTCTCCTTTACTATTCAAAACTACCGTACCTTTTGTTATCGGTTTAAGGACATCAACATCTACCCGCATCCTCACATATCTTCTATAAGGAGAGAAATTTGCTTCATCAAGCTTTACCACTCAACCTGCTTTCAATCCTACCTTCATCACTGCTTTTTTGTTACATCTATTCAAAGGTATATTGTATAATCTGACCCAAAATTCACAACTATCCAAAAAAACTTCAGAAGGTTGAATTGCCATATCAATTTCTTTCAGGATAATAAGATGTTTATTGTAATGCCAGGGACTGTCCTTAAAAATTTTCATCTTGTCATTTTTTTATTTGAATTCACACATAAACACATGGGAAGAAATAGCCTCCATATTGAAACCCCATTCCAGTTTCCAAGCAGCCTTCATAGCACCTCGAATCCCACATAAATTAAAAGTTTTGCTGGACAAAATTCTACCCACAAGACATAAATCCTTATAAGTGGAATTCCCGTCATCCCTGTCTACTCCTAGATCCACAACCTCCTCCTCCTTTTCTGTTAAGGAAACTTTTTCAACATAATTTCGAGTTCGTTTGCCATGATAAGACACTACAATGGACTCACACAAAATCCTACTAACCCATGAAGCACACGACCGATGTTACACTGATAAGATAATGAAGACCTTTAAACAACAAAGCAAAAGAAGATACGACACCAATAAAGAATGAGTTGACAAAAACAAAGAGACAAAAAAGATAGAAAACAAGAAAATAGAAGGAAAAGACGGGAAAAGAGAGACAAATCCCAAGGGGACGACAAAAACTAGTCTAGGAGTTTGTGAAACCCTAACTTAAAGAGAGAGACTCCATGTTTCAGGAGAGATTAATTTAGGAAACCTTAATTTTTTTTATTAAATATAAGATGTTTAACACAGTTATTTAGTGTTATTTTTTAACTAAAACATTATTATACATGTGTTAATACTACTCAAATTTTAAAATTGTTTATTTATTATGTATTTTTCTTCCTTAAATCACTCAAAAAAAAAAGTTTTCATACCATTAAAAAATTAAAACATTACAGTAATTATTTAGTATTATTATTATTATTTATCTAAAAGGAAATTTTATTATAACTAAAAATTATGGTAACAAAAATTAAAGAAATAAAATTAGTGTGATATATTTTATTTTTAATTTATTTAGTTATTATTCTATAGTAATTATTTATTTATTTGGAGTCTTTCTCTCAATTTTTTAATATGTTTTATTGATTTGTTTTCTAAAATTGTCATTACCGACGAATTGTTTTGGTGGTGACTTTTTTATTTTCAAAGTTTCACAAGCATATATATAGTTGCCTTCAAGTTAAGGATTCTGTAATTACTGGTAAAGATCAGGCACTTGTGGCCCTCATTCTGTATTATTGACATGCTTTTGTTTATTGGTCTTTTTCCCTTATGATGATTGGATATGCTTCTTTACTTGACACTATAGCATGAGCTTGTTGGATCAGCATCTAGCATAGTATTAGGACTCATGAAATGGTTATTTGGCTTGTTACATGACTACATAAATTCGTGCAGATGTATTTAATTATAGCTGCAGCATGCACATCATCTCACAACTATGAATGATACACTGCTTGTGAAATGGAGAAATCACTTGCAAACATTACTTTTTTAATAATGGAGAATCAAAGACAAGCACTGAACATATTGGATCAACTCAACTTAGCAGATTGATCTTGCAAAATCTTTTTTGTTAATACATTGGAAGAACTATATTCTTCATGATTCCTGTTCTTACTGAGGGTGCTCTCTGTCAGCCATTTGAAAGCCTACAATAAAAGCGTAACTAAACAAATTTTAAGCAATGGAATTTTAGTTGTTCCCGAAAGCCAATAGGCCCTTATATCACCTATTTAGCTGTACAATCTCCAGGTGCTCATTGGTTTCAATGCTTCTGTCTCAAGATTATGAAGCCATTAAAGGTGCTCTCTATGCTTTGCTTAGCCTTGCATTTAGCAGTGAGCGGTATATAGTACTTTTCTTGTGCCATTCACAATTAATAAAGAATCTTTATTAATGTTTTACAGGAATAAGAGTGCGATGGTGAAATCAGGAATTGTACCTGTGTTGTTAGAGCTCCTGCACTGCCAAAATGAGATGCTGATTGAACTCAAAATAGCTGCTCTATCAATCCTCTCTTCTTGTGCAGCAAACAAGCTAGCAATTTCTTCTTTCGGTGCTATCCCATTGATTGTTGAGATCCTAAATGAACACTATTTAGATGATGATATCCCCACAAGCAGCATTAGCATGCAAGCCAAGCTCGATGCTATTGCAATTCTCCACAACCTCTCAACCGGCCAGCAGATTATTCCATCAGTTGTCTCCTCTGGATAGTGTTTACATTGCTGCAAATAATTCACAGCTATGAGAAATCATCGCATTTGGTTGAGAAAGCAATGGCACTGCTCGAAAGCATCATTATTTTATCAGACGACGCACTTCTTCAAACCGCCACCATAGGAGGGGCAATTCAAGCATTGGTTGAGAATATTGAAGTGGGTTCTCCGCAATGCAAAGAGCACGCAGTGGTAATTCTCCTTCTAATATGCCAGAGTTGCAAAGATAAATACAGAGGATTGATTTTGAGAGAAGTTGTAATGCCAGGACTGCTTTAGTTGAGTGTGGATGGAACATGGAGGGCTAAAGATACAACTCAAAAGCTGCTACTGTTCTTGAGGGACCATTCAGATTATGGCTCAAGAGGAAAAAAATCAAAGCATGAATTTATAGAGTAAATTACGCAGGAAATTGCTAAGGTTGCTGGAGGAGATGATTGCAGAGCTCAATACATAATCCACCTGATAGAAATCTCTTAAAATATTGAAAGTTTTGATACAGTGATAATTAATTAAGGGTACGGATTATTTGTGTATATGATTGCACGGATTCACGACTAGTTATTTCTAAATTTTTATCAACTATGTATTTTAAAAATATTTGTTTACTAATTATTACTGTTATGTTTTTTTTTTTTTTTTTAGCTCAACAGGTTGTTTCTTTATGTAAATAGAACACGTAAAATCAAGAACCAACAACATCATAATACTAGAAGGCATGAGAATCACATAAAAGATTTAAAAAGAATGTCATAACTGTATAGCAGGACCAGTAAAATAGATACAAGTTAATGGCTAGTTGCATCGATTCTTTTGAGAAGGAAAATTTTGTATTAATAATCATTTCTTCCCTTTTCCAAACAGTTGGGAAAATGAGAATTTTCTTTTTTTTTTTTTTCCTTGACTATCCCCACCATGAGACATGCATCCAAGGAGCTCAACTTCAAACGTTGCGGTTAGAGTCATCTCTTGCATTTGACAAGCGAGGGACAACAACAGGTCCACCACGGACCCTTTCAGCAGCAAAGCTTATTCTCAAAGGTCGACCTAATAATGCCTGCAAATCAAACCCTATCACTGATTCAACTATTTAAACATTGACAAAGGTGGAAGGAATTAATTAAGAATCTATATATACATTATATGTGTGTAACATCACCTTGCCGTCCATGCCATCCTTTGCACACACAGCCTCATCTTCTTTAGAGAAACTGACAAACCCAAAACCTCTCGACCTACCAGTTTCCTTGTCATACAGTATCCTCACTGTAACACCAATATCCCCACAACTTACAAACAAAAACAACTACAACAAAAACTAAAATTTTTTCATTTAGGCAATTCGTCGAACAGGTAGATGAAAAACTAAAAAAAGAGAGTTAAACAGCTATCTAGATAGAAATGATGTTGATTTTGGATAACACTAGTACCTTCACTGACCTCTCCAAAGGAAGAAAAAGCATCTTTCAAGGACTTCTCATCAATAGACCATGACAAACCTGAAACAAACGCAAATTTCTTGCATGTTCACATACATATTATAACAGTAACATGTCACATACCTGGGATGCAAGAAAGGAAAGAAAAATAAACCTGCAACAAAAAGTTTACTATTGGGAGGAAGAGAAGGGGAGTTATGAAGTGTGGTTGCAGCAGCTCTTTTAGCAATGGAGATTAGAGCTCTGTTCATTTTTAATTGGAGGAAGCAGCTCAGTTCAGTCTTTTGAAAAGGAGATTTTTTTGTTTTGTTTTGTTTTTTTGGTCCGGGCCTTTTCCTCGTACATTTTAGAGAAAATTAACTGTTTTTGAATTGGTTATCCTTCTTTTTGATTTTGATTTTTATTTTCTTTCTTATTTTTTTCTTTCTTCCATTATTTTTTCTTTCTCCTTTCTATTTTTTTTCTTTGTTTACTTTTTCTCATTATTTTCATTCCGTCTCCTCTTTTTTAATTTTATTTTTTATTTCCTATTATCTTTATTTTTTAATTTTTATTTTATTTTAATTTTTTCTTTTTTTATTATTCTCTATTAACCTTTTTTTTTCATTTTTTTTTCATCTTTATATTTATTTTTTTATTTTCTCTTTTTTTATTTTTTTCTTATTTTCTTTTATCTTTAATTTTTTCCATTTTTTATTTTTATTTTTAGTCTTTTGTTTTTAGTTTTGGTTTTGGGTATGTGTGTGTATATATATATATATATATATTATACTGATATTATTCTATGAGAAAACCATTAATTCTATTTGAGTTAATTATCAATTGGATCCTACTTTGAAAATCATTTTAATTTGCTCTTTCAACTTTATAAATTGTGTCAATTCTATCCAATTTTATGTGAATAATTTAGTTGTATTTTTTAAAAATAATTTTTTCGTCCCTATAAAATAAATTTGACACTTACTAAATTTTTTACCCTCTTCTTCCCATAAAAATTAAAATGTAAGATGATATTTTTAAATTCTAATTTTGTCACTCTTGACATAAATTTAATTAATAAGATGATATATATATATTATTATTTGGGTGTGTGGTGTATATTAATTTGGGTATAATATTTATATATTAAAATAATATAAAATATAGTTATATATATATATACATATATACTTTACCTAAAACTAAAGTTTGCCATATTTACATTTCTGCCATCGACTTCACCATCTTCATTCCCGTCGACATTCACCCACCTCCAGCCACTGTCATGTTGGTTTCTCACAGTCTGTGTGCCTCTCAACCTTCCTCCTCCATCTCCAGCTCATCCCGCCGCCCTTAGCTCCCTTTTATAGCGTGGTTTGACCGAATTTTCCTCAAAAAATCGAAACTTGAAGTCATCGTCGATCAGCCCGATTCCGGCCACCATTTGAAGTGCCACCAGTCTCTATCTCTTCCTTGAGCTCTGGTGAGTGCATTTCTAAGCTTGGTTTCACTTGATTTGGTCTAGATTTCCCTAGGTTTTCAATTTTCAATTTTGGCCAACTTGAGTTCTTGAATTTTTTGAGCTTTGATTTCAACGATTCAAGCAAACTTCCTTCACAAAAATTATTCCTAGTATCTCAATCTACATACTGTAATTTTTTTTGGAATTTTTGGGAATTATTTTGATTTTTGTGAATTTTTTATTATTTTATTAATATTTTCTAATTTCAGTAAATTAATTAATTAAATTATGAAATTGTGATTTATGGTGTTTATAGGTGTTAAAATGCATTTTAGAAATTTATTTGTAATTTTTATGATTTTTATATAATTATTGTGAATTTATTTAGTTTATGTGATTTTTAGAAAATTAGGTTAATTATGTATTTTATTGAAATTAATTGGTTAATTGAGTATAATTATGGATTTTATTGAATTATATGTTGAGAAATTAATTTTTGTGTAGTTATACTATTTTTAGTGAATTTTTGAATAATTATAGTGAATTTATATATAGTAGGGGTATTTTGGTAATTTGGCACAAAATTGTCTAAAAATATAATTAAATCTGTTTTAATAGTTATTTGAGGTATAAAAATGATTTATACAAATTATTTAGTATTTTTAACCAATTAAAACTATTTTTCATAAATTATTTTCAAATTATATATAATATACTATTTTTCTAAATAAATGAGTTTTTATCAATTTTTACAATGTTTTAGGGCTAATTATGTAATTTGGATTTATAAAATGTATTTTGGTTAATATTTACGAATTTATCAGGAATTATGGATTTTTAATAATATTTTATTAAAATTAGGGTTTTATTATAATTATCGATAAAATAATTATTTTCAGTGTTTTAAATATCTAATTTGCTAAATTTTGATTATAAAGGGCATTTTTGGTATTTTTGGTGTTTAAATGTGTCCTTTAATTATCTCATGAATAGTAAACTTCAGTCAGTAGAATTGTAGTTTAGGAGTTGTATGAGATATGTATTTTAAAGATTTGAACTGAGATTTGTATTAAAAGTTTATATATATATGAGATGGATTTGTGTTATTTTATTTGTCGGTGGATTATTATTTTATTTATTTATGAGATTTATTTCCCCTGCGAGATATTCTATTTTTTTATATTATTATTGCATTTATTTTATTTTATTTTTTTAAGGTTTGCTACGAGTTCCGGATTCAAAAGAATTCCCGTTCCCTAGCACCGGTCATGACCCCCTGTTTTGGGTCGTGACAGATAGTTAAAAGTGTTTACTTTACTTATTTTTATTCTTTAATATTAGTCTATATAATAAATTGTTTCATAAGTTATCACTTTTTTTCTTATTATTTTAATTGATATATAAGAAATTAAAATTTTATACAAACATTTATTTCAAAAAAATGTTAAAATTAAAACTTAAAAATATTTTTCAAATTTTATTTTTCTTAAAAAGGAGGAAAGAATTGAATAACTATCAAATTTATTTTATAGGGATCTAAAAGTAATTTGTAAAATTACAATTAGATCATTTACATAAAATTGGATAGAATTGAAATAGTTTGTAAAGTTGAAATAGCAAATTGAAATGACTTTTAAAATAAGATTTAATTAATAATTGACCTAAAGTTGAGGATAGAACATGTCATTTTCCTTTATTTTATTCATTTTATACATGAAAAATAAACTAAAATATACTGATAATAAAATAGAAATAAATGAAAAATATTTTCAAGTTTCATGCATTTGAAAAAAGATGGGTACTAGGATTCAAATTAATTGATATTTTTAAGTTATCAATTATTTTTATTTATTTTTTATTTTAAGTAAGTGAATACAATTATATTTGAAATTTATTTCTCAAGGCCAACTAGTTCTTTGATAATTTTTGTAACAATAAATACTTACTCAAATTATCATGTTCAGATATTTTTTTGAGTTTCATATACTATTTTGAGTTTTAAATATTGTTTTGAGTTTTAGATACAAATAATAATAATATTCATAAAATATACTTTTGGTTGGAGGAAAATATTTGAATAATATTTTGGTAATTAACTGGTTTTAGTATTGGATACAATTTTGAAGTTTCACATGCATATAATATTCAAATAGTATATTGTATTTGTGAGTTTGAAATACTATTTTTCAATTTCTCAGTACTATTTTAAGTTCCAGATACTTTTAACATTCAAATAATATATTGTTTTGATTGTATCATATACAAACAATATTTAGAAAAGATATTGTTTTTAAGTATCATTCTCTATTACTTCTTAAGCTTGTTGTGTAACAAAAATTTTAATTAATAATTTTTATTAATTTTTAGCACAATTGGAATATATACGCCCAACTTTTAATTATTTAACACAAAAATACTCCATTTTTCTATAAATTCAAATATCTTTAACTTGTATATGAAAAATATACTAATCATATACATATAATATGCGAATAATATATAGATATGTCTTATAATTATAATTAATTATTTTTATTCATAAGGGATATAATGATTTTATTCTTTAACAATAGATTAATTTTTCTTTTTAGTAGGATTAAATTAAACTCATTGAAGAAAATAATACATATCACTTTTTTAGAAATCTTGATAAAAAAAATTGACATCAATAAGCTTCCATAAGCTTTCATAGTTGGATGGTATAACTTTATTCATCACCGCCCTTTCAAAGTGAATTTTACAAAGCAAAAAAAATTCAAGATTCAAAGAACTGATCAAAGGCCTCAAAATCATAGCATTAGTGTATATCAAAAGATAGACATCTTCATATGGTACAGACAAATTTTGAATCTATCAAAGGCCAATACATATAAATTATAACAGAAACTCAAAGGCTTAGTGACATCAAAGAAAACACAAGTGTCAAACTAATAACAACTAAAAAGCTTCAAAATTCCAAACTAAAAGCACATGGGTAGCCATAAATATAAGCATATAAGCATGTGGGCAAATATGAATGTGCAAGCCTTAAGAGAAAGTGAGGTAATACCATAATCTCAGCACCCTATTGATCTTTATCGACAACATACAACATTGAAAATGCTATTAGTAAATAATGCAATCCAGAGACTCTAATTTGTTGCCTTTTCTACCTTTTATAAGTATTAAAACTAAAGAATTATGTAATTTCATATTATGATTTTCAAAACCCACTGACAAATCAAATTTTCATACGAAAAAAAACTAAAGATCCAATCTTTATTCGATTTTCTTAACTTTCTCAAACGAAATCCATAAAAAGATCAAATCTTTTAAAATAGAAGTCCAAAATGATTATTTTTAAATATCTAAAATATGTTTAAAGAGGATAAATGTTACTACGACACTGAACTAGAGACATGGTTTCATAGGTTATTGTCGATGGTGTAAAAAAAAGGTTTTGGATGATGAAGCTAAGGACCATTATGCTTTATCTAAAGTTTGGTTCGAGGGCTTTTGCTGTTGAATTGTGCTGGTGGCATGAACAATAAGGCGATTGTTGATGATTGGAGGATCAAGTCGTTGTTACCTTTGCTTTTACTATTTGATTTTCTATTGAAAGATAAACAAGCGCAGATCTGATTTAAATTAAACATAATAAAAAAATCAAAAATTGAAAATTGAAAAAAATTGATCGATCTTCTCTCAAAGGAGTAGTACCAAACGCTAGCCAACAAATGGGCTTTGGAGTTGACAGATGCATAGAGGATAGGGAGGAGGTGGAGGTCAAGATGATGATAAAGAAAGGAAACTAAAAAAATAAGGAAAAAGAAGATGCTAAATGCAAAAAAAATGAAAAAAAAGGACACACGTGTAATTAGAAGTAGCCACAGTTTGTGAATTGGAGGCTCTAGTTTACAGTTCCACCTAAGTTAGAATCGAACTATAATTGATCCCCACTACAATTCAAGTTTGGTTCATCCAATTCAACAAGTCAAATTTCTTTTTGTAAAATTTTTTTGGTTTGGAATCGATGGTTTCAATTCGAGTCGGTTTTGAGCCCAAACTAACCCATGACTAACCTTACTATAATATCTTGAAAAGAGGGAGCATTAAATGTTATTTGCTCCCTTTTTTTAGGCTTTTTGTAAAAAGCTCTAGATTTAAAATCCAACTTGGGCTTAGTAAAACATGCCTTCTTCAAGACAACCTCAATAATCGGTCGAAATTTTCCTACATTTTGGTTTGAAGAAGCTTAGGAGGCACAACCAGCCAACAATTATCAAGCAGTGAAGGAGCTATGTCTCTCATCTCTCTTTTTATTGTAATTTCAACAGCATATAAAGTAGCATATGTTAGTGATTTCAATTGATTTTACTTAAAAGAAGAAAAAATTTTCAATTGGGTCATTTACTTACAAATTTACCAGCTCCGCATTGGGGAAACTATTACTGAGTTCTTGTAATGTAAGATGCGTAAATTTTTTAAGTTTATCATGGTATTTGAAAAGAATTTAAAAGTGCTGAGATTTGACTTTTATTTTTTATGATTCTTGTGTTTGGTAAGACAATTACTCCAAGGATGTTTTTATCTTTATCATTTAGAATCTGATTTTCACTTACACTGGTATTTTCAAGAGGACTGAAACTCTCTACTGATTGACTTAGCTTATCCTTGTATCCTAATTTCATAGAACTTTCTTACTGCTAGTTGATGGAATATAATTTTTTTCCTTCTCTTTCAATTTAATAAATAAGCTGATTTGACAGAAATGAAATCAAGATGCAAAGGACGTGATTTTACAATAATTTAATTAAGCTCTTGCACATGTTTTACTCCAAATAAGGTTCAGCGAATCCCCTATAATTAATAATTTGTAAACCTAAAGTTTGATTAGTAGTAGTCTAGCAAACAGTAATTGCAACTTTCCTTAACCCGTTTGAGGAAAATATAAGGGTGTAACCGAGCCAAATGGTTAATGATTCAATCAAAGCTCAACTCTGTAAAAACTCATTTGACTTTATTTGTTAAGCTAAGTGAGTCGAGTCCAAACTCCATTTTGAGGCTCGTAAGCTAAATGAACTGAGCCTTAGCTTCCTTAAGTTCGGCTCATTAAAGCTTGCAAATAAAGCTCATTTATAGGCTCGTTTACATACTTATTTATAAGCTCATTATATTACGTGGTAATATTAAATAGGTATAATTTAATTTAATTATTAATATTTAATAAATATAATTTAACTTAGTAAGTCAATATTATATAAGCAAAGACAATACTAATTAAATTAGTAGTAATTAATATAAAATATTATATACGACAATATTATATACTCATAATAATATTATATTTTTTTGTGTAAATTAACATTAATATGATAATAAGTAAATGTTAACAATAATAATTAAATATTTAGCAAATAATAAATTTTTTAGATAAATATAAAATTAAGAAATATGAAAGAGTCATAGAGGGGGGTGAAGAGGACTATCGAATAAAATTTAGAATTTAATGGAATTATTTGCAAGAATTGAATGATGGTTGAGAAGGAAGAATGAAGAATATAAAAATTTAAGGAGTTCATAGTCAACAATAATCATACGTCTCCACCTAATTTATCCTCAAGTTAGGATTTTCAATCACCCACAATCTTATTCATAAGATTGAGATTACACAAGAGTTTTATGACTTACTCTTACAACCTTACAATTTGAGTTTTCTAGGCTTACTCAAAAATCGAATTACAAGTATTTTCAAGGCTCATATTAAAACTAAAACCCTAAGTGTTTTGATGGCTAAGCACTTAAACCAATTCTTTTATAATAGAATTTCACTTCTTATTTTCTAATCCCATAAAATAAAAGAAGAAGAATATATATTCTAACACTCACCAACTCTTATAAGAGTATATAATAACAAAAATGTATATGAGAAGAATTTAGAGAGCTTTAATTGAATGCTTGTATATAGAAAATGAATGTGCAAGTTTCTTAACCTCAAAACAATCTCCATATGTCTTATTTATTCTTGAGCAATCCAATTATAGTTGTTGGAAGCAATGATTTTGTTCCCATTATTTTCTAAGTTCATTTAAATGAAAATTTGGACTTTTGAGCTGCATCTTGTCAAGTCCCAGTTAGGACTAGTCTCAAATAGCCGTTTTGAGCCGTTACATTTGACATCCTACCTTAATCCTGATCGGGATGGTCATGTCCCGATCGGGACTACCTTATCATGAGCAATGTCCTGATCAGGACATGCACTCAGGATGGGTACTGCCATTTTGAGAAATTATGCTCATTTTGGTCCCACTTGGGACTACTTTGGTCCCGATCGAGACTTTACCCAAAATTGTAACTTTTTGTGAAATTTAGTCCTTGTGATGAGTCTGGTTGAGATAGTGCTTACAATGACTTTTTGGAATCATTTTTCTTTGATATTTCATTATTATTTTGACTTCTAATTTGTCCCTAACTTATACACATTTGAAGTAAACACATTAGTTGCTCAAAATTAAGTTTATTAAGATCAAAATCAAGATTGCTTAACTTGTTAAGGTTAATAATCTCCCCCTTTTTGATTTTAACAAACTTATTTTGAGTTGATAAAAAATATAATATAAAGTGTGTGAACAATTTATGATAATAATGATTGTGTGAGATGAGACAAACATATTTCTTTATTTCTCCCCTTATGTATATAGATATGATAAAAAATATAATTATTATTCTAAATGACATACAATATATCATGATAAAGATTATGGTCCTTCAAGCCATAAAAGGAAATAATTTCAAACATATATAATGCATCACAAAATAGTACCAACATGAATGATCATATAGAGCTTAGATAGTCAATAGATGATGTGGCACTTAGCATATTACAATCATAAATATTAAGCACAAATATCATAATGTTTTGTCTTTCCCTTTATTAAACAATAAAGGAAATAAAAAACCATAAACCAAAATAATGAAATAACAAAGATATATAAAATCTTTATGAAATAGATGTATCATTAAAAATTTTGATATTAAGGACACATTATCATATATCATTTATACAAACACATCTTTTAAACAAGGTTTATTTAAAAGAAACTAACTAAGTATATATGCAAAATTAATTAAAGATCAAAACAATTCATAAGAAAATAGATGTTTACATTAGGAATTTATTTCATGAATGTATTTTGCATGTATATTGAAAATTTTTAACATACCAATTGAAAATTTAGTTATTAAAATATTTAATTTGAACAACTTAATTATTTAGATATTTCTCTCCCTTTGACAAAATAAAAAAGAATAAACTCAAATAAACACATCCAATTTTAAAAGGAAAATGACATTAAAAGAAATGCAATACAAAGATAAAATACCAAAAATAAACTAAACATAAACTAGGATAGAATGAGACTAAAAAGAAAACGAACAACTATAGGCTCATATACCAAAAATAAACCAAATAAAAACTAAAAGTAAAACAAATGAAAAAGTACAAAAGTGGTCTATTCTTGAGGAGGGAAAGGAGGAGGAGGATAGGTACATGTGTATTCTTATTGCTTATAGATGTGATGAACATCATGTTGAAGATGAGCAATGTTTTTCATCAATTGGATTAAAGCGCATATTGAAATTAGCATTAAAGTTAGTTTTTATGAGGGACATGCGCTAAAAAAATTGGCCAACCCATGATAGTTCATCCTCTTAAGCTTGAGCACTTGAGGTTCCTTCACTCTTTGTTCTCTTTCTTGGAGGAGCAGTTTCAAGTTGAGGAGCTAATTCTTCTTCTTCTTGACCCTCTTGCTCTTCTAACTCTTGAAACATAGCTTTAATGTTCTCACTAACTCTAATATCATGTTTCCAAACCCAAACGCCATTTATAGAAGTGAATTATTTGAAGTTT
Source organism: Mallotus nudiflorus (assembly GCA_947683625.1). Lineage (NCBI taxonomy): Eukaryota > Viridiplantae > Streptophyta > Magnoliopsida > Malpighiales > Euphorbiaceae > Mallotus > Mallotus nudiflorus. Next base: position 43,931 of record CANTUR010000877.1, on the reverse strand, counting down.
TGAATGAATGTGGTATCAAGAAGTAAAGGTTTTATAAAGGGTAGAGAGTCAATATTAACATTGAAGAATTTATCTAATTTTCTAACAATCCCACCAATACAAATAGCATCGATTTGACTATCACTAATTAGCCAAATTCTCTATTGTAAAAATCTTTCTAAAGTAATACTCTTATTATTATGAAAATAATAGAGAATAAAGAGGTCATCAAGAGAGATTACTTCATTACAGAGAGCTCTACCATTAATAGAATAAATGAGAAAATGATGAACATACCAAAGTGCTTCGGATTTGATGAAAGAGGCTTTGGTGTGTCCAGTGAAGAATTAAGGTGCATTGGGAGCCTTAATATGATCCTAATAGGAGGAGGCAATCTAATGAGGTCAATTTGAATGTGTCCTTCTTGAGAGAATCTAAAAAGAGTGTCGAACTCTTGATGAGTCATAAAGCAATCTCTCTCTCCCAATTTAAATCTCATAGAGAAATAAAGGTTATCATCATCAAATTTTATGGAGTGAAGAGTAAAAGATAAGAGAAATTCAATGATGAGGGTAGGATAAGAAATAAAAGGAGAAAAAGCAAAATAAAAAATCTCACCTTTAAGGAGAAGTTCTTTAACTTCATCAAAGCAACAAATGGCCTTGAGAGTGTCTTAATGCATATAACGTGAGGGGATAAAGGCCCTTTTTTAAAAAAGAGAACTTCTCTTCTTAATTTCTTGAGAGGAATATGAAAAAGGAGAGTAAGTTCTCTTGGGTTTGTCCTTCTTTGAAGGAGGGGGGGCTTAAGAAGATGAAAGGGTTTTGCTCGATTTCTTTGGAGCCACAAAAAGAGAATAAAAAATAAATGTGTAAAGAGAAGAGATTTGATTTGAAATGAAAAATCAATGAGGAATAGGGTGGTATATTGTAATATCCCGAGTTTTTAGATAATTTTAAACTGTATCGGGATATGCAGTGTTAATAATTTTTATATATATTTGATTATTTAATTAGTTTGTTATTTATTAAAGTCATTTTTAATTATTTTAAGATTTCTATGTAAAATTTTTCCAAGAGTTTTATTTTCGAGAAAATTAAAACTTAAATAAATAATTATTAATTATATTGGTCGGTTTTATAAATTTGCATGAGTCCCTGTGCGATTTTAATTATCGTATTAATATACATACATATACATGCATATATAAACACATTTAATAAATTAGCGTTTATGTTTAATTAAATCTATATTATATAGTTTTAATAATTAATGTGTGTTATATATATGTATATGTATATAGATATTATTATTTTAATATGTGGCGTATAAATATTTTGAATATAATAATAAAATATTAAAATAATTAAAGTTATATATATATATATACAAAAAATGAAAGTTTAGTTTATTTACGAAATTGCCACTCTCCTTCCCCAACCTTTCCCGACGCATCCCCCTCCACCACTGCAACTTCCGTTCTCACACTGGTGGAGTGCCTCCCAGCCATCCTCCTCCTTCCCAAGCTCCCTCCGCCGCCCTCTCTTCCCTTTTCCGGCGTCGTTTGGCCGGTTTTCTTCCAAAAAATCGAAAATCACCCTCATCGCCGATCAACGTGATTCTGGCCACCATTTTGAGTGCCACCAGTCTCTATCTCTTCCTTGAGCACCGATGAGTTCATTTCTAAGCTTGGTTTCACTTGATTTGGTCTAGATTTTCCTAGGTTTTCAATTTTCTATTTCGGCCTATATGAGTTCTTGATTTTTTTTTTGAGCTTTGATTATTATGATTCAAGCCAACTTCCTTCACAAATATTGATCCTCTTAGCTTAATCTACATGCTGTAATTTTTGTGGAATTTTTGGGAATTATTTTGATTTTTGTGAATTTTTTATTATTTTATTAATATTTTCTAATTTCGTTAAATTAATTAAATAAATTAGAAAATTGTGATTTATGGTGTTTATAGGTGTTAAAGTGAGTTTTAGAAATTTATTTGTAATTTTTATGATTTTTGTATAATTATTATGAATTTATTTAGTTTAGATGATTTTTAGAAAATTAGGTTAATTAGGTATTTTGTTAAAATTAATTGGTTAATTGAGTATATTTATTGATTTTATTGAATTATATGTAGAGAAATTAATTTTTGAGTAATTATATTATTTTTAGTGAATTTTTGTATAATTATAGTGAATTATGTGAATTTATATATAGTTAGGGGTATTTTGGTAATTTGATGCTAAATTGGTTAAAAATTAGATTAAATTGGTTTTAATAATTATTTGAGGTATAAAAATGATTTTTACAAGTTATTTAGTATTTTTAACTAATTAAAACTAATTTTTGAAAATTATTTTTAAATTATATATAATATACTATTTTTGTAAATAAATGAGTTTTTATTGATTTTTAATATGTTTTAGGGCTAATTATGTAATTTGGAGTTATAAAATATATTTTGGCTAATATTTATGAATTTATCGAGAATTGTTGATTTTTAATAATATTTTATTAAAATTAGGGTTTTTATGTAATTATCGGTGAAATAATTATTTTCAGTATTTTAAATATTTGATGTGTTATATTTTGATTATTTAAGGGTATTTTTGGTATTTCTAGCATTTAAATGTGTTCTGTGTATATCTCGTGAATTGTGAGCCTCGGTCGGTAGAATTGTAGTTTGGGAGTCCGACCGAGGGATTGTGTGGCTATGTATTCTTGAAGTATGTTTTCTGTGTAAGATCGGCCCTACTTTTGTAGGGAGATATCCGTTTTAAAGAAGAGACTCTGTCGAAATTTCGATAGATTTCTCGTAAAACATGACAACCGGTCCGAGTCTAGTTTTAAATTTTTAATTGAGTCTTTCCGTAGTAACTCTAGAAGCGTAGAGTTAGAATTTATTCTGATGGTTGTTATTTTATTTTTCTAGCTGCACTGAGACTGAAGCTTAACGGATCAGGCCCGCCGAGTCCGTCTCGAGGAGCGCACACCAGTGAGTTATTATACTGTATATATATGCATTGCATATAGGATGCATCAGTTAGGGATTTTCATTTTCATTATATGTTTTTAAAAGTGGTTTAAAATATCATATTTTTGGTATACCTAAGGTTTGTATTTTTGTATATATGCATGTTAAATAATTATGCATGTTATTTTGATAAATGCACGTTAAACAATTAGGTTTATATTTAATACATTTTAGTATATATACATGTTTTAAATGTATATTTAGTCCTAATTATTTTACTGATTGATTAGTATACTTTAGGTATATTTTCATTATATTTGAGGTTTATGCCTAAATAATTGCATGCCATATTATTGACTTACACTCAAATTGTTTTTTTAAGTTTATTTTTGCTATATTTTTTATATATTTCCAAATAAATGCATGTTTTATTATTAATTCAAACCTAACACATTAGTGGTATACTCAGGGTTTATTTGTGATATATGCATGCTAGAAAATTAGGTTATTTTGGTATATTGTGAATATATGTTAAACCTAAACGCATGTTTTAATACATATACATATTTAAATGAATATTTATACATTTATTTATGGAAGGATTTGGAGTATGTACTTTGTATATTGATTCAGAAAAATTTTAATTCTGTCATACTTTTTATTGCATGATTTTATTTTCTAAGGCTTGCTACAGGTTCCAGATTTGAAAGAATTTCCGTTCCCTAACGCCGGTCATGACTCTTAGTTTGGGTCGTGACATATATATAGGCATGAGATTAGGGTTAGAAATAATGTAGAATTTGAATTTGAATTGAATAGGAACCTAAAAATTTATTCCTGATTTTAATTGGAAAGTAAAAAAGGTAAGAAAAATTTGAATTCCTAATCCTATTAGAAGCAATGTCCTAGTCAGGATATGCTTTCATCCCAATCAGAACATGTAGTCTCGAGCAATGTCCCGATCTGGACATCCGTTCAAGATTAGTTATGTGTAAAAACATATAATTAAAGAATTATGTCCCGATCGGGACATGATTTGGTCCCGGGTAGGACTAAGGTCCCTTTTCAAAAAGTTTTGGAAAATGTTTCAATTAGGTCTTAAATGATTTATAATTAAGTCCTTGCAACATAAACTTGCATAAATTGGACAAAATTGATTATTTGTGAAGGATATAAATGATTAAATGAAAAAGACGCATTGTAGGATGGATATATTTTGCTAAAAATTAAAATAATTAATTTGATGAAAAATTTTATAAATTAAATATTAATTTTTCAAATAGAAGGAATAAAAATAAAATCAAATAAACATGTATCATATACCAAAAATAAATAAAAAATATACTTAAGGTTCTATCAAAATCAAGACACACTAGAACCATCAATTATGTTGAGTTCATGTTTAATGAAGTTTAATCTCTCTTTACTAAGAGGTTTTGTAAAGATATCAGTAAGTTGATTATTTGTATCAACAAAATCAAAAGTGATATCTCTAATTTGAGCATGATCATGCAAGAAATGATGTCTAATGTTAATATGCTTAGTTCTAGAATGTTGAATGGGATTCTTGCTAAGGTTAATAGCACTAGTATTGTCACATTTGATAAGAATGTGATTAATTTTTATACCGTAGTCCAATAATTGTTATTTTTGCCATAAGATTTATGAACAACAAAGACTTACTACAATATATTTAGCCTTTATAGTGGACAAGGCAGTCGAAACTTATTTCTTGCTAAACCAAGAATCTAAGGATTGTTCTAAAAATTGACAAGTTCCCGAAGTGCTTTTTCTATCTAGTAAACTATTGGCAAAGTCTATATCTGAATAAATAATCAAGGTAAAAGAATAACTCTTAGGATACCAAAGTCCTAAATGCTTGGTTTAAGGTGCTCTAGTTTGAGTCTTACCTCTTTGTGTTAATGAAAGGTGAGTCTTATAAGATTTTCCCTTATTATTTAACACATGAGATCTTTTTTCTTTGAAATCTTGATTCTCATTTGATTTGGAGGTAGAAGGAGTGGAATCATGTAAGGCTTTTATAAAATTAATATGTGATGAAGATGATGAAGACATTCCATTTTTATATCTAATTCCATGGATATCTCTATGAAATTTTTGAGAGTCAAGAAGACTATCTAAAGTTTTTTTTCCTTTCTTAAATTTAGCAATAGAATTCTTTAATTCTAAGACCTCCTTAGAAAGCTTATGATTTTCATCATTTTCTTTCTTAAGTTGATCTTCCAAAGAATTTGAAGATTTAGCATTATTAACAAGTTGTTCATTTAATGCAACACATTTATCAAAATCTTTTTTTAAATTTTCAAATTCTTTGGTTAAGCTAACTAACTCATGCTTATATTGTTTCTTCTTAGAAAATAAACTTTTGTATTTAACTAATAATTTTCTCACAATAGAGCTCTCATCATCATCATCATCATCACAATAATCATCATAATGATCAAAGGAAGAATAAGAAGTGGATGGTACCTCATTGTCATTTTCAAGAGCCATGAAGCAAAGATTGGTTACGTCTTGTTGTTCCTTTTTCTCTTTGAATTCAGAAGAATTATTCTAAGTAGCTTTAAATGCCTTCTTCTTATTTTTTGCTCCCTTGTTCTTAAATTTAAGTTTGGGGCACTCACTTCTAATGTGTCCTGGTTTCTTACATTCATAGCAAGTAACCTCTTTTGTTTTATTCTTTCGATCTCCTTTGAACTTCTTGTTAAAGTCCCTTGTTCTTGAGAAGTTTTCTTTCTCAAAAACTTCTTGAAGTTCCTAGTGAGCAAGGCAATGTCAACATCTTCATCTTCAGGATCTTTGATACTTTCGTCTTCACTATCTTCTTGAAGAGCTTTTAGAGCTATATTCTTTTTCTTTTCTTCTTTCTCTTCTTATCTTCACCTCTTTACTTAATGGTGAGCTCATATGTCAAGAGCTTACCAATAAGCACATTGGTTGATAGAGTGGAGAGGTCTTGATCTTTCTCAATTGAAGTAACTCGAGATTCTTAATCCTTCTTAGGTAGGATTCTTAAAAGCTTATTATTTACCTCTTCCTTGGTGAAATGTTTACCAAGTTTCTTAAGGGTTGTAAGAAGAACATTGAGTTGGTTAGTAATCTTCGTGAATGACTCTTGAGGCTTCATCTTGAAAAGTTCATGTTCATACATATGAAGTTGAACTTTCTTATTTCTCACTTGTATGTTTCCCTCATAGTGATTTTCTAAGGTCTCCCATATTTCCTTTGCTGACATACAATGTTGAAGCTTGCCTCATTCTTCTCTTGTCATAGAAGAGACTAGAGTAATTATAGCCTTTTTATTTTTGTGATTTTCTTCCTTTTAATCAATGTTCCATTGGTTTCTTACAAGAGTTGTTATCACACCATCGATGATAGTTGTAGGTGGTTTAATCACCCACAATCTTATTCACAAGATTAAGATTATATAAGAGTTTTATGGTTCACTCTTACAACCTTACAATTTGATTTTTCTAGGCTCACTCAAAAATCGAATTACAAGTGTTTTCAAATCTCACATTAAAACCAAAATCCCAAGTGTTTTGATGGTTAAGCACTTAAACCAATTCCTTTAGAATATAATTTCACTTCTCGTTTTCTAATCCTAGAAAATATAAGAAGAAGAATATATATTCTAACACTCACCAACTCTCACAAGAGTATATAATAACAAAAATGTATTTGAGAAGAATTTAGAGAGCTCTAATTGAATGCTTGTATGTATAAAATGAATGTGCAAGTTTGTTAACCTTAAAACAATCTTTCGAGGTCTTCTCTATACTTGAGCAATCCAATTATAGTTGTTGGAAGCAATGATTTCATTCCCATTATTGTCCAAATTCATTTGAATGAAAATTTAGACTTTTGAGCTGCATTTTGTCAGGTCCCGGTTGGGACTAGTCTTAAATAGCCGTTTCGAGCCGTTACATTTGAAATCCTGCCTTGATCCTGATCAAGATGGTCATGTCCTAATCAGGACTACCCTGTCACGAGCAATGCCTCGATCGAGACATGCACTTGGGATGGGTACTGCCATTTTAAGAAATTATGCTCCTTTTGGTCCCACTTGAGACTACTTTTGTAATATCCCGTGTTTTTAAAATATTTTTATACTGTACCGGGATATGCAGTGTTAATAATTTCTATATATTATATGATATTTTTACAAGTGGACATGTATTTTAAACCTATTTTAATTATTGTGTATTATTTACAGTGTTTTACGTAAAATTTTCCCGGGACTTGCATTTTCGGGGAAATTTTCACGTAAACAATGTATTATTAATTATTTTAAATGTATTTTCGGACTTGCATGAACTCATACGTATTTTTAAATTACTAAATAAAGACTATGTGTGTGAATATTTATTTAATTAGGGTTTAATATATATTATCCTAATATTTTATTATTTATTTATTGTTATTTAATTATTTTATTTATTATTAAATTATTAAAATTTTTATTTATTATTATTATTTAATCATTTTATTTTATTTTTTCTTTTTTCTTTTTCTTTTTCCTTTTTTCTTTTTCTTTTCTTTTTTTCTTTTCTTTTCTTTCTTTTTTTTTTTTCTTCTTCTTCTTCTTCTTTTCTTCTCTCCCGTGCCCGACCATCACCATTCTTCCTTCCCTCCCGCTGCAACTCCGGCCACCTACCGTCGGTGTGCCTCCCGGCTTACCACCGTCGTTCCCAGCCGTCCCCCGCCGCCAGCAGCTCCTTTCCCCGGCGCCGGCAGCTCCATTATTCCTCTTTTGGCCGAAATCTTCCTTTCACCGTTTCTCCCTCCTCCGGCCACCGTTTTCGACATCGCTGGTCTTCATTGACTCCTTGAGGTCCGGTGAATGTTATTCTAGCTTTGGTTTGAGCTAAAATGGTTTAGATTTGCTTAGGTTTTGATTTTTCTATTTCGGTTATATTAGGGTTTTTGATTTTTTTGAGCTTCGAATTGATTGATTCATGAAAACTCCCTTCACAAATGTTGATCCTAGTAGCTTAATCTACATGTATGAATTTTTGTAGAATTTTTGGAGATTGTTTGGATTTTTGGGTATTTTTGAATATTTTAATATTATTTTCTAATTTTCGGAAATTAATTATTTAAATTATGAAATTTGAGTTTATGGTTAAATTAGGTGTTGAAATGAATTATAGGAATTTATTTGGAATTTTTATGAATTATTAAGTATTTATTTTGAATTATTGAAGTTTATGTGATTTTGAGAAATTAGGTTAAATGTGTTTTTATTTGAAATTAATTGGATAATTGAGTTTAATTATTGATATTATTGATAAATATGTTGAGAAAATTAATTTTGGATAATTGTATAATTTTTGGTGAATTTTTGAAGTAATTTAGGTATATTTATATATATAGGGGTATTTTGGTAATTTTACCCTAAATTGTCTAAAAATGTAATTTAATTGGTTTTAATAGTTAATTAAGGTATAAAAATGATTTCTATAAATTATTTGGTATTTTTAACTAATTAAAACTATTTTTCGTAAATTATTTTCAATTATATATATAATATACGGTTTTACTAACAAAATGAGTTTTTATCGGTTTTTATAGTGTTTTAAGGTTAATTATGTAATTTCTACGTATAAAATATATTTCTGTGATTTAAGGATATTTTTGGTATATCTGGGATTATTCTGTGTTTGTGAATCCCGGTCGGTAGTTTGGAGTCCAACCGAGGGGTTGTGAATGAGATGTGGTGTCTATTTTTGAAGTGTGTTTCTTTGCAGTGTCGGCTCTACTCTTTTGAGTAGAGAGATGTCCGTTTTACAGGGGAGGTTCTGTCGGATTTTCGATAGAATTCTCGTAAAACGTGATATCCAGTCGAACCCTAAATTCTGTTTCCGTATTTAAATACTCTAGATCGAATTCTAGGATTTCTATTAGGGTTATTCTGATGTCGATTATTTATTTCTTATTTAGTTGCACCGAGACCGAGGACTAGTGGACCAGGCCCGTCGGACCTGTCTCGTGGAGCGCACTAGGTGAGTTACTGTACTATGTATACATGCTTAGGATGCATGATTTAGAAATATATGTTTTACTTTGATTAAAATGCATAAATAATGTGATTTGTATTTAAGTATATTTTTGGTTTATTTTGGTATATAATAAATTATATACATGTTTTATTAATAAAATATATTTAAAATTTTTTTAAATATATTTTTAATTTAATTTGTGATTTGATTGGATTTATTTGACATACATATACTCAAAATATACCTGGTTTACTTTTGGTATATTTCCGGTATATATATGGTTTACGTTGTATTTTATTGAACGTCATGCATCATTTATTTTTGTGAATGAATGTTTTATATTTAATGATGAAGGATATCAATAGAACGTACTACCTAGTGGGCAGCACTAGGACCGAGTACGTACCGGTACGCCTATAGTATTTAGGCTATTATACTAACTTATTTGTGGATATTGATTTGATGTGATTATTGATGTGTGAGATATGGTTTGAGGGTGTGATTGCTGGAGCTCGGTTGACCAAGTGTCTCGGGGCCAATCACACTGGTAGTCAGACTGCTGGAGCTCGGTTGACTTAGTGTCTCGGGGCCAGTCTACTGTCCAAATGGATTAAGTGGATATATTTGGATTCAGTGAGCCTGTATGGCTAGAGTGTTGTCTAACACTATTTTCTGAGGTTGCGATATTCTAGGGTTCTATGTAATCCTTCATAAAAGATGATTTTCAAATAAATATATAAAAAGGATTTTATTGCATCTGTGTGAATCTGCCTGTATATATATATACATATTAGATATGTATTATTGACTGTATGTATTATCATTTAGTGTGTATGTATATATATTATAGTAATTCACTCAGTGAGGTCTGACTCCCCTCCGTTGACTATTTTTCAGGAGAGTCAACTTCCTCATACCTGAGTAGCAGGTCGATACGCCGGATTTCTTCCGCCCCGGCTTCTTTATGTAAACTGTCTACTTGAGTCTTATTTATTTTATCTAGACACTGCAGTAGATGTGAATTAAAGTATTGGATTTCATGCATTTTATTTTTAAAAGAGATGTATTATATCGAAACTGGATTTGTACTAAAGAAATTATGTATCTATGAGATGAGATTTTTATTTAAATCCAGTGATGAAAATGATATTGTGATATTTAAGATTTTTATTTCCGCTGCATATATATTATATGATTATTGTTATGGCATGATTTATTTTATTTTTAGGCTTGCTACGGGTTCCGGATTCGAAAGAATTCCCGTTCCCTAGCGCCGGTCATGGTCCCTGTTTTGGGTCGTGACAAAGTTGGTATCAGAGCGGAGTTCTGTGTCAGGGCTTAGTTGTGTGAGTTATGGCCCTAGTTTTTGAGTTGTGTTTTCTGTTGGACTACTGCAGTGTATTAGGTTTGAGTATGTCTTGATAAGTATTCCTTGCTGTAGTTTTCAGCGTTATTCCTCCGTTGTCTGTTTTGTCTGAATCTTTCCGTTTGTCTTTTCAGTATGAGGAGGCGAGCGCGTGTCGCTCCACCGGTCGTTGAGGCCGAAGATGATGAGTCTTTTCAGGACGAGGTTTTACCTCCTGAGCCGCCAGTTAGACGTAGAGGTCGTGGTAGAGGTAGACCTCGAGGAGCGGCAGGTCGCCGTAGGCAGAGAGAGTTACAGGACGAGGAGCCTGTAGAGCCTGAATTTGATGTTCCTGTTCCTCCTGTTGTTCAGCCTGTTCAGCCTGCCTATCAGCAGGGTATGTCTGACCCTGAGGCAGCTTTGTTCTATGCCCGAGTTGGCAGGATTGCTTTCGATGGTACTTCCGATCCATTAGACTTTCTGCATGCGATTGAGACTAGGACTCGGACTGCTCATACCGAGTACCAGCGGATCATGATTGTTGAGTTGTCTGTTGAGGGACCAGCCTTAGATTGGTTTATTCAGATGATCCAGCCTTTTATGATGACGATGACATGGGCTCAGTTTCGAGAGCGGTTTATGAGGAGATTCTGTCCAGAGCCTCTTCGTTTGAGCTATCGTCTCCGTTTGACCAGTATTTCTCGTGGAGATCGATCAGTAGAGGAGTATACCCGAGAGTTTCTTTGTTTGGGTAGATATGCCGAGGATCTGATGCGAGATCAGTATTTCACAGTTACTACGTACGTTACTGGTTTGGGTTCAGCTTTTGCTGGTATGCCTACAGCAGGTCTTACTCTCGAGTCTGTGATCGAGTTAGCTAAGGAGATTGAGCTGAGGTTAGTTAGGCAGGGAGCGATGCCTGATTACTACCAGCTAGGAGTTCAGTCGAGTGGATTGCAGGCTACTCCATATTCGAGTTTTCATGTTGGTTCGAGTAGTCAGCAGCAAGGTCCGACTCAGCAGAGTCAGAGATAGCAGCAGCGAGTGCATCGGAGCAGTAGACATGGCCGTGGAGGTCAGCGTAGATCATTCAGATTTGGGTCAGGTGCTTCGAGCAGCAGCAGTGGTCGTAGTTCTGGATCAGCGACCAGTGTTTGCCAGACTTGTGGTAGAGTCCATCAGGGACTGTGTTATCTGACACCGCTGACATGTTTCAGATGCGGGCAGACAGGACATTTTGCCAGATCGTGTCCTTATTTTGGGTATCAGCAGCAGCAGATTCCGCGATTCCCACAGCAGTCGATTGCTAGTGCTGCACCCGTGCCATTTCAGTTACCACCAACTCAGCATCAGAGTTCCACTCAGTTTGTTCCACAGCAGAGTCGTGGTAGAGGTACTAGAGGAGGTGCCAGAGGTGTTGGCCAGGCTTCTACCAGTCAGCAGGGAGGTCGAGGCCAGGCGAGAGTCTTCCATCTGACTCAGCTGGATGCTCAGGCATCTAATGCAGTCGTGGCAGGTATTGTTTCTGTTTGTTACCTGGATGCATTGGTTTTGTTTGATCCGGGTGCCACGCATTCGTTTGTTTCTCCTATTTTTGCTTCTAAATCTTGTTGGCAAGCTTCGAGGATGGCTTTTCCTTTGTCTGTTGCCACTCCTCTGAGCGATTCCTTGGACATCGATATTGTTCTTTCTGATTGTCCAGTTCTCGTGGGAGATAGAGAATTACCCGCCGATTTGATTTTGTTGGATGTGATGGAGTTTGATGTTATTTTGGGAATGGATTGGTTGTCTCAGCACTATGTCGTGGTAGATTGCAGGAATAAGGAGGTGAATTTTAGAATTCCTGGTGAAGAAGATTTTAAGTTTGTTGGTGATAGGAGTTCAGCACCTCAGAATCTTATTTCTGTTATTACGGCTAGGAAGTTGTTGAGGAAAGGTTGTCAGGGGTATTTGGCATTGGTTAGGGATACGTCAGTGGAGAAGTTGTCACTCACAGATGTTCCTGTTGCTTGTGAGTTTCCTGATGTTTTTCCCGAGGAGTTGCCAGGTTTACCACCTCACAGAGAGATTGAGTTCTGTATAGATGTGGTTCCAGGTACTACTCCTATATCTATGCCACCCTATCGAATGGCTCCTGCAGAGTTGAAAGAGTTGAAAGAGCAGTTGCAAGAGTTATTGGATAAAGGTTTTATTAGACCTAATGTTTCTCCTTGGGGTGCACCAGTCCTGTTTGTGAAGAAGAAGGATGGTACCCTGAGACTGTGCATTGACTACTGAGAGTTGAACAAGGTGACAGTGAAGAACAAGTATCCTCTCCCGAGGATAGATGATTTTTTTGATCAGCTACAGGGTGCACAGTTCTTTTCTAAGGTCGATTTGAGATCGGGTTATCATCAGTTGCGGATTAGTGAAGCTGATATTCCTAAGACAGCGTTCCGCACTAGATATGGCCATTATGAGTTTCTGGTGATGTCTTTTGGTTTGACTAATGCACCAGCAGCTTTTATGGGTCTGATGAATAGGGTATTCAGACCGTATGTGGATCAGTTTGTAGTAGTCTTCATTGATGATATACTGGTATATTCGAGGAGTATGGAAGAGCATGTATATCACTTGAGGATTGTACTACAGACACTGAGAGATCATCAGCTTTATGCTAAATTCTCGAAGTGTGATTTTTGGATGGAGAGTGTTTCTTTTCTTGGACACGTAGTGTCTAAAGAAGGTATTCAGGTTGATCCACAGAAGATTGAGGCAGTGTCTGAATGGCCTAGACCTACTTCTGTTACAGAGATTCGAAGTTTTCTGGGTTTAGCCGGGTATTATATGCGGTTTGTGCAAGATTTTTCAGGATAGCAGCCCCTATGACTCGCTTGACTCAGAAGAATGTTAGATTCGAGTGGTCAGAAGCTTATGAGAACAGTTTTCAGTTGTTGAAGGAGAAGTTGACCACAGCGCTAGTATTAGCTTTGCCTAATAGTGTGGATAAGTTCACAGTTTACTATGATGCCTCTAGAATTGGTCTTGGTTGTGTGTTGATGCAGAATGGAAGAGTGATAGCCTATGCTTCGAGGCAGTTGAAGAAGCATGAGCAGAACTATCCTACACATGATCTGGAGATGGCTGCAGTGATCTTTGCTTTGAAGATTTGGAGACATTATTTGTACGGGGTGACTTGTGAGATATTTACTGATCACAAGAGCCTTAAGTACATTTTTCAGCAGCGAGATTTGAATTTGAGGCAGAGGAGATGGTTAGAATTGTTGAAGGATTATGATTGTGAGATCTTATATCATCCGGGTAAAGCTAATGTGGTAGCAGATGCCTTGAGTAGGAAGTCCTCAGGTAGTCTTGCTCACATCGGTGTTGAGAGGACACCATTGATCCAGGAATTGCATCTGATGGTGGATCAAGGTCTGATGATGAAGATTAGTAGATCAGGTGGACTGTTAGCTGAGTTTAAAGTACGATCTGTACTGAGGGATAGGATTAAAGCAGCTCAGAGCCGAGATCCTATTTTGGAAGAGCTTGCAGAGAATGTTCGAGCAGGGAAGTTCACTGATTTCACACTCGATGATGATGGTGTGTTGTGGATCAGTGGTAGATTGTGTGTTCCTGATGTAGATGATTTGAGAGAAGAGATCCTAGAGGAAGCACATTCTACAGCCTACAGCGTTCATCCGGGTGTCACTAAGATGTACCACAGTATTAGAGATTTATACTGGTGGGACGGATTGAAGAAGGATGTCACTGATTATGTTGCTAAGTGCTTGACGTGTCAGCAAGTGAAAGCTGAACATCAGAAGCCTTCTGGGAAGCTTCAGCCTCTCCCTATTCCCGAGTGGAAGTGGGAAAGGATAGCTATGGATTTTGTGGTCGGTTTACCTCGTTCGAAGGATGGATACGACTCCATCTGGGTGATTGTAGACAGATTGACGAAGTCTGCACATTTCTTGCCTGTGAAAGCCACATATTCAGTTGCTAGATTGGCGAAGTTGTATGTGAAGCATATTGTGTGCCTTCATGGAGTACCTGTGTCCATTGTGTCAGATAGAGGTTCAGTGTTTACTTCTCGTTTTTGGCAGAAGTTGCAGGAAGCGATGGGCACTAGGTTGGATTTCAGTACTGCTTTTCATCCTCAGACAGATGGTCAGTCTGAGAGGACGATCCAGATACTGGAAGATATGTTGAGGATGTGTGTCTTGGATTTGGGAGGTAGCTAGGATGATCATTTGTCGCTTGTTGAGTTTGCATATAATAACAGCTACCATAGCAGTATTGGCATGGCACCATATGAGGCGTTGTATGGAAGAAAGTGTAGATCCCCTTTGAGTTGGGATGAGATTGGTGAGAGAGCTTTGACTGGACCTGAGATGGTTCAGGATGCTGCAGAGAAAGTTGCCGTGATTAAGCGGAGATTAGAGACCGCAGTTAGCCGGCAGAAGAGTTATGCGGATCCTAGGCGCAGAGATGTGGAGTTTCAGGTTGGAGATTTTATTTTTCTGAAGGTATCTCCGATGAAGGGTGTGATGAGATTTGGCAGGAAGGATAAGTTAGCACTGAGATATATTGGACCGTTTGAGATTCTGGAGAGAGTTGGCACTGTTGCATATCGGTTGGATTTGCCTCCGAGTATGTCACAGGTGCATCCAGTATTTCATATCTCGATGTTGAGGAAGTATATCTCAGATCCTTCACACGTGTTGCAGCCAGACAGTGTAGAAGTGAGTGAAGATTTGACATTTGTAGAAGAACCTGTGGCGATCGTTGATTTTCAAGTTCGACAGTTGTGTTCAAAGCAGATTCCGATGGTCAAGGTTCTGTGGCGTAGCGATAGAGTTGAAGAGCATACGTGGGAGACTGAAGCTGAGATGCGAGCTTCTTACCCGTATCTCTTTCCTTCTTGATCTTGTTTTCTGGAATTCGGGGACGAATTCTTGTAAGGGGGGAAGACTGTAATATCCCGTGTTTTTAAAATATTTTTATACTGTACCGGGATATGCAGTGTTAATAATTTCTGTATATTATATGATATTTTTACAAGTGGACATGTATTTTAAACCTATTTTAATTATTGTGTATTATTTACAGTGTTTTACGTAAAATTTTCCCGGGACTTGCATTTTCGGGGAAATTTTCACGTAAACAATGTATTATTAATTATTTTAAATGTATTTTCGGACTTGCATGAACTCATACGTATTTTTAAATTACTAAATAAAGACTATGTGTGTGAATATTTATTTAATTAGGATTTAATATATATTACCCTAATATTTTATTATTTATTTATTGTTATTTAATTATTTTATTTATTATTAAATTATTAAAATTTTTATTTATTATTATTATTTAATCATTTTATTTTATTTTTTCTTTTTTCTTTTTCTTTTTCCTTTTTTCTTTTTCTTTTCTTTTTTTCTTTTCTTTTCTTTCTTTTTCTTTTTTTTTTCTTCTTCTTCTTCTTCTTTTCTTCTCTCCCGTGCCCGACCATCACCATTCTTCCTTCCCTCCCGCTGCAACTCCGACCACCTACCGTCGGTGTGCCTCCCGGCTTACCACCACCGTTCCCAGCCGTCCCCCGCCGCCAGCAGCTCCTTTCCCCGGCGCCGGCAGCTCCATTCTTCCTCTTTTGGCCGAAATCTTCCTTTCGTCGTTTCTCCCTCCTCCGGCCACCGTTTTTGACACCGACGGTCTTCATTGACTCCTTGAGGTCCGGTGAGTGTTATTCTAGCTTTGGTTTGAGCTAAAATGGTTTAGATTTGCTTAGGTTTTGATTTTTCTATTTCGGTCATATTAGGGTTTTTGATTTTTTTGAGCTTTGAATTGATTGATTCATGAAAACTCCCTTCACAAATGTTGATCCTAGTAGCTTAATCTACATGTATGAATTTTTGTAGAATTTTTTGAGATTGTTTGGATTTTTGGGTATTTTTGAATATTTTAATATTATTTTCTAATTTTCGGAAATTAATTATTTAAATTATGAAATTTGAGTTTATGGTTAAATTAGGTGTTGAAATGAATTATAGGAATTTATTTGGAATTTTTATGAATTATTAAGTATTTATTTTGAATTATTGAAGTTTATGTGATTTTGAGAAATTAGGTTAAATGTGTTTTTATTTGAAATTAATTGGATAATTGAGTTTAATTATTGATATTATTGATAAATATGTTGAGAAAATTAATTTTGGATAATTGTATAATTTTTGGTGAATTTTTGAAGTAATTTAGGTATATTTATATATATAGGGGTATTTTGGTAATTTTACCCTAAATTGTCTAAAAATGTAATTTAATTGGTTTTAATAGTTAATTAAGGTATAAAAATGATTTCTATAAATTATTTGGTATTTTTAACTAATTAAAACTATTTTTCGTAAATTATTTTCAATTATATATATAATATACGGTTTTACTAACAAAATGAGTTTTTATCGGTTTTTATAGTGTTTTAAGGTTAATTATGTAATTTCTACGTATAAAATATATTTCTGTGATTTAAGGATATTTTTGGTATATCTGGGATTATTCTGTGTTTGTGAATCCCGGTCGGTAGTTTGGAGTCCGACCGAGGGGTTGTGAATGAGATGTGGTGTCTATTTTCGAAGTGTGTTTCTTTGCAGGGTCGGCTCTACTCTTTTGAGTAGAGAGATGTCCGTTTTACAGGGGCGGTTTTATCGGATTTTTGGTAGAATTCTCGTAAAACGTGATATCCAGTCGAACCCTAAATTCTGTTTCCGTATTTAAATACTCTAGATCGAATTCTAGGATTTCTATTAGGGTTATTCTGATGTCGATTATTTATTTCTTGTTTAGTTGCGCCGAGACCGAGGGCTAGTGGACCAGGCCCGTCGGACCTGTCTCGTGGAGCGCACTAGGTGAGTTACTGTACTATGTATACATGCTTAGGATGCATGATTTAGAAATATATGTTTTACTTTGATTAAAATGCATAAATAATGTGATTTGTATTTAAGTATATTTTTGGTTTATTTTGGTATATAATAAATTATATACATGTTTTATTAATAAAATATATTTAAAATGTTTTTAAATATATTTTTAATTTAATTTGTGATTTGATTGGATTTATTTGACATATATATACTCAAAATATACCTGGTTTACTTTTGGTATATTTCCGGTATATATATGGTTTATGTTGTATTTTATTGAACATCATGCATCATTTATTTTTGTGAATGAATGTTTTATATTTAATGATGAAGGATATCAATAGAACGTGCTACCTAGTGGGCAGCACTAGGACCGAGTACGTACCGGTACGCCTATAGTATTTAGGCTATTATACTAACTTATTTGTGGATATTGATTTGATGTGATTATTGATGTGTGAGATATGGTTTGAGGGTGTGATTGCTGGAGCTCGGTTGACCAAGTGTCTCGGGGCCAATCACACTGGCAGTCAGACTGCTGGAGCTCGGTTGACTTAGTGTCTCAGGGCCAGTCTACTGTCCAAATGGATTAAGTGGATATATTTGGATTCAGTGAGCCTGTATGGCTAGAGTGTTGTCTAACACTATTTTCTGAGGTTGCGATATTCTAGGGTTCTATGTAATCCTTCATAAAAGATGATTTTCAAATAAATATATAAAAAGGATTTTATTGCATCTGTGTGAATCTGCCTGTATATATATATACATATTAGATATGTATTATTGACTGTATGCATTATCATTTAGTGTGTATGTATATATATTATAGTAATTCACTCAGTGAGGTCTGACTCCCCTCCGTTGACTATTTTTCAGGAGAGTCAACTTCCTCATACCTGAGTAGCAGGTCGATACGCCGGATTTCTTCCGCCCCGGCTTCTTTATGTAAACTGTCTACTTGAGTCTTATTTATTTTATCTAGACACTGCAGTAGATGTGAATTAAAGTATTGGATTTCATGCATTTTATTTTTAAAAGAGATGTATTATATCGAAACTGGATTTGTACTAAAGAAATTATGTATCTATGAGATGAGATTTTTATTTAAATCCAGTGATGAAAATGATATTGTGATATTTAAGATTTTTATTTCCGCTGCATATATATTATATGATTATTGTTATGGCATGATTTATTTTATTTTTAGGCTTGCTACGGGTTCCGGATTCGAAAGAATTCCCGTTCCCTAGCGCCAGTCATGGTCCCTGTTTTGGGTCGTGACAACTTTGGTCTTGATCGAGACTTCACCCAAAACTGTAACTTTTTATGCAATTTAGTCCCTATGATGAGTCTGGTCGAGATAGTTCTTACAATGACTTTCCAAAATCATTTTTCTTTGATATTTCATTATTATTTTGACTTCCAAATTGCCCCTAACTTATACACACTTGAAGTAAACACATTAGTTGCTCAAAATTATGTTTGTTCATATTAAAATCAAGATTGCTTAACTTGCTAAGGTCAACAAAATATTTGTATTTTAAAATAATATATAAGTACTAATATTAAATAATGTAAATTTAAAGTAATAAATAAATATAATTTAAGTATTGTAAATTTAAATTAATATATAAATACATAATATCTCTAACTAATAAATAATACATCTCATAAATACTAATATTGACTAATTAAAACATAATTAATCTATAATAACAAAACTCCAAAGCTATGTAGTTTTAATATTATAAGTAATGTTAATATTATATAATAATTTGGCATTATTTTATAATACTAACTAGGAAGAGTACCCGTGCTTCGCTGCAAGTTATTGAAGTGCACATAGAATTTAATAATGTAAAATTCATATCTTAAGATAATATTTTTAAATTAATTATTTTTTTTAGGATACATCGTTCAAAAAAAATGAAGAATGAATACATTGAAAATAAAAACAATATCAATTTTCCATGTCATCAAATTCATCATTCCAGCAAAGGAAAAAAACAATTAATAAAAGAATTATAATTATTTGGAAAAATTAACAAATGATTTTATTATTTTTTAAAAAAATTGCAAAACTAATCAGATCTTTTATGCTATGCAACTCCTCATCATGCAAATAATACACAATTAGTATGGCCATGCAAGCCATTCTCAAAAATGCAAAAAATTGCCAAACTTCTTGAGCATTAGAGTAATTACCATTATGAATTTAGTTTAAATATGTGTGTTTATATATATATAGCAAGAAGAAAAAAAAAAACAAAAAGAACAACCTTTCTACATTTATAAAGAAAGGAATTATGTTTTTCAAGAAGCCATTGCATTGTAGTTTGTGGGCACATGTAAAGAGCTACATTAATTACTTCACGATAAAAAAAAAAAAGTCATAACTCTACATTGCTAAAACCCTAAATCATTGGTTGCAAAATAAAAATTTCATTGCTCATAAAATCATCATACAGAGAGATAAAGGGATTATGCTCAAGCACATGACAAAATTAGCAAATGTGAAGAATCAAGAACATCGAAAAGAACATACCCATGAATTTAAATATTCTTTTAAAAGTCAATGTTGAAGCAATTCTTATGGAGCATGCACAAAACTTAAATAATGAACAAAGATACCCACTTACACTTCCAAATGGGAAGTCCAAAAATAATACATAAATTCTCCTTTTATTTTAGAAAAATAATAACATGAACCTACTTGGGTCATTATTGATAAAGCTACT
This sequence comes from Mallotus nudiflorus, assembly GCA_947683625.1. Lineage (NCBI taxonomy): Eukaryota > Viridiplantae > Streptophyta > Magnoliopsida > Malpighiales > Euphorbiaceae > Mallotus > Mallotus nudiflorus. The sequence continues at coordinate 23,971 of CANTUR010000877.1, read as the reverse complement.
CACTATCTGCAACCAATGAATGAACAAAGGAAAAAAGCCATCAAAAGAAAAAGAAAATAAAGCAACCTATTGAAAAATGCAATTATACAAAGAAAAAAAAAATAAACTCATTAAATAATAACTCGAATAAAGCAAACTCAGATGAGAAATTAAAAAAGTTAAAAGAGGCTGAAGATGAGAACCTTAATCAGGCCAGAGCATCTTCCTTTGAAGTCACTAAAAACTTCTTCAACAGTTCGAGGTATAGGGTGCAATCAAAAATCGAAAAGAAACTACATACACAGAACAATAGAATTTTATCAAATAAAAAAATTGTAATTGAATAAATAAGAGAAAAATGCAGAAGATACATAGGAATAGAAGAAGCAAACAACAACTTCATTAACATTAATTTTAAAGGTTTTATAAAACCTAATATGGTTAGTTCACCATTAGAAAAGAAACAGTAAAACTAAAATAATTCAAATCAAGAAATTGCATTTACTTAACTAAATTAATAAACTTGTTCAATTCCTTAATTTTTTGTTGTGCTTCTTGTAACTGCATGAGAGCAGAGAGTAATTTCATAGAAAATAACCTTACAGCTACAACTTCTTACAACTATTGTTCTTCTTGAAACTTTGCTTCCCTTTTCTCTAATCTGCAAATGAAAAACAAAGTTAAAAGGTGAAAGTTGGATGAACGAACCCTGCAACTACAGAGAAATAATCACCTTTCCTTCAATTCTTTACTAATTTTTGCAGGTTTGTTGACTTAAGAACATGAAAAATATTTAAGAAGAAAACCTGTAAGAGCTGAGAAAACATAATACGGTTTAGAACAAAGGAAGAGGGGACGGAGGTGGTGAGTGCGAGGAGGCAGTTATGCGAAATGGTGGAATAAGGTAAGGGTTAAGATAGATTAAGGTTTAGGAACAAAACATTTGAATTAAAATGGCAAAAAAGGCCATTCCAAACCACAACATTTGGCATCAATAAGGGGCATGAAAATGAAAAAATGGTGTCATTTTACATAAGAGCTACTGTTTTCTTGAGATAGTGGCAAAAGTTAAATTTCTTGCAAAATCAAAGGGCTTTAAAATAATTGTAGCACAATAGTGAAATTGATGTTTCAACTTTATATATATATATATATATATATTCAACTTAACATTATATATTAACTATAGTGTTAATTAATAATTTAATATTCATTAAATATTTATAATTTTCATTTAATCTTAATTTAAATAGTATAATATCTCTAGGATAATACAAAATTAAATAATATTTGTATTTTAAAGTAATGCATAAATATTAATATCAAATAATGTAAATTTAAATTAGGGAAAATGATCAATTCTATCCTGAACTATAGGCTAATTATCAATATAATCCTAATTTCAAAATTGTATCAATTTGCTGCTCTAACTTTTCAAGTTGTTCCAAATCTATCCAAACAACATTGATTTTGTGCCATAAATGACGTGACAATCTAACGTGACATAAGAGTATCTGATGTAGACGGCGGGATTTAGTGCGCGTCCAAGATTTTAGTAACCGTGACACTATTTAAGCTCGGGACTTTAGAGAACACACTAACCATTGTCACAAAGACATGGCATGGAGATGAGAAGTCACCACCCAGGATAATAACTGGGACAAATTGAAAAGGTGGTACTCGATTCCCTAAAAGAAAGCTAGCACCACAACCAGAAGATTCTGGATACGGAATACTAACTTCTCTTAGTCTCGTGTTCATTTAGAATAATTTTATAAATGATTATTTCATCCTCTAATTATATGCAATTTTATTAAACTCTATTTGACATCCACCTAACCTTAGGCATCTAGTCAATAAAATTACAAATAAAAAGTGCACTCAAGATCGCGTTGTCACTAAGTCTAAACTATGTTAATTTTAAAAAGTTAGTTGGATTTATATTTTATTTACAAGTGAGAAAAGGACTAAAGGTGGGCCTACATTTTTATTAATTAGCGAGCCTAGATCTATTTATTTTAGTTTATCTAAGGAATGGACTTAAGTCTATTTAATTTTAAAGGAAAGTTAAATTAGTGGGCCTAAGTCTAACTTGATTTTATTTTAAGTGAAATGTGGGCCTAGGTCTATTTATTTTTTAAAAAAATGAAATTAAATGGGCTGAGCTAAGTCTAAACAAGTTTTAATTATCTAAGTGGGTCTAAAATCTAATTAACCTAATGGGCCTAAATTGATTTTAATTAGTTAAAGTCCTAAACTATTTTTAAGCTTATTTATTAAGTGGGTTAGACCTAAACGTAGGCTTGAGGCCCAAAACCAAATAAGAAAAGCCCAAAAACATAAAAAAAACATGATAAAACATAACAAAATCAAATCAAATCAAAACACATTCACATATGATTTCTAAAAAAATCCTAATTAACTAAAGCCACCATTAATTTTAATTAATTTTACCCACTGAACCTAATTTTACTAATTAATTTTAAAGTGTAGAAAATTAAATCTTTTACTATTCCCACTATTGGGATTATTACAAACTACGTACAAAATTAAAATTTAACAATTATACAGCCATGAATTAAAAAACTACACAGGATACCAAAATGCAAAATAAAGATAAAAATCCTAAGTTCTACTGGAAAACAATACATGTTCTTTCATGGCATTCCATGGACTTTTTGTTCATTTAAACACAGGCAGTATCCTTCTCAATTCTCATGCAGACATCAAAATAAAAAAAAAAGTAATTAAATTAGTAGTGAAATTAAATAATCAAAACAATAACAAAAATAAAAGGAAAAATCACAAAAAGAAAATAATAGAAAAGAAATGAAATAGAAAAAGAACACTGATGCTATGCAAATGCCCTTTCTATGCCCTCGGACTTGATTAACACCGTTGAAATTGAATGGCTATTAATTTTGGATCGAAAAAGGCATTCTCAGTAGCGTTTTGGATTTTAGGGTTTTTTTTTTGTGCAGTCAGGTTTCTTAGTCTCTACATGTGTGTGTTTCTCTTTGCCTTTATGTGAGTAAAAATCCTCCAAAATTTTTTTTTCTCCACCTCTTCCCCTTTTTTTTTCACGTATACAGACTCTGCTTTTAAATGCAGAGTCTGCGTGTACTGGCTTCCTCCTTTAGAGGAACAGACTCATCTCCTTATCAAGACAAACTGATAAGGATTCGATTTTTGAAAGTTGCGTGTTTTGAATGCGTCAAAATCTTTTCCAGATAAAAAAAATTAATTATAAAATTCAATTTTTAATCAATCAAAACATGACAAAAATAAGAAAAAATATGCGAAAAATAAAAAAAATAGGATTTTTACACATCGGCATTGTGCAATGCCGATCGTCATTGTCTAATGCCAATCGGCTTCACACCAATGTCGATCCTAATTTTGATTTTTTCAAATTTTAATTACCAAAAGACCCTTGAAAATTGACTTATTTGTAATCAAATCCTAAAAAAAATGTTGCAATTTAGTCCCTAAAGTCTAGAAAATTGACAACCAAATTCAATTTTTGAATGAATTTCATCATAGGGGATTATGTCGCAATTGTGCACAATTGCAGCCTAAAATTGGGTGCTTACAAATGCCCCCCTTTGTCGCTGCTTGCTTGACAAATTGCAGCAAAGTAATAGAAGCACACAATTTCGAAAGAAAGAAATTAGGACACTTAATTGTATCCTAAGTGATAGATTGATGCTTAAATTGCTAAAAAAAGTATGATGTTTGGCAAGTCTCACTATATTTCTTACTGAATGTCTAGTGGACTTTGTGCAAATGAGTTTTGTTATATTTCCTATGGGACTTTTAGCGATGATAAATTGAAAACTTGCTATAGTTCTTATGGAACGTCTAGCAATAATGAATTTCGTTATATTCCCTGTGGGACGTCTAACGATGCACACTATATTCCCTGTGGGACGTCTAGTTATAATAAATTGAAAACTTGCTATAGTTCCTGTGGAATGTTTAGCAATGATGAATTTCATTTTATTCCCTATGGGACGTCTAACGATGCACACTATATTCCTTATGGGACATATAGTGTAATTGAATTAAAAATTTACTATAGTTCCTATGGAACGTCTAATAATGATGAATTTCGTTATATTCCTTGTGGAACGTCTAACGATGCACACTATATTCCCTGTGGGACGTCTAGTGAAGTTGAATTGAAAACTTGTTATAGTTTTTATGGAACGTCTAGCACTGATGAATTTGAAAGTTTATGTTATAACTACTATGCAGTACATAACATAATGAAGGTTATGACTACTGTGCAACACATAACATAATCATTTGAAATTCATATCATAACTACTGTGCAACATATGAATCCTTTAATTGAAATGATGCATGTAAAATGCAAAAAATGAATTCTGTAATCTTGTTCTGTATTCTGTACTTAATAGAAAATTTAGAATCACAAATTAATTATGCAGTTTTAATAATTCATGAATTATTAATTTGATGACTGTCATAATTTAATTAGGAACATGTTCCTAATCCGAATGCAATTATGGACCAAATTGCAAAAAATAAAAGATGAATAAAAAGTAAATAAATTGGAAGGATTAAAATGAATATTTTCCATTTTATATACCCTTCCCATTCCTTTTGTCAATCACTTCCCTTCTCTTCCTATTCTTTTCCTCTTTTTTTTCCAATTGATTCACATTTTTCTTTTCTTAATTTCTTGACCATTTGTGGTCCGATTTTCCATTCGTCTAATCCAATGGCCCACCCACAACGTGGGCCACGTGGGAGAGCAGGCATGCAAGCAGATCCGATTATTTTGAGTCCACGTTTTCAAAAAAATAAACTTGGACTATGAGAAGGTGATGTCATCCTTCCTTTGATCTGTTTGTATCATCATAGGTCTTCACAGACTAGCAATAAGGTATTTTCTGTCCCTTCTGCTTCATTTTGCAAGATTAATTCAAATAATTAGCTATAATGATTAATTTTTACAGTGTAAAAATTACATGCATGCTAACGAAATTAAATTTTAAAATTCACTAGGTTATGTAAGAAAAAATTCAAATTAAACGTTGAAAAAATAGTTGGGAGTCATCGGAATTGCATGCATGACCGATCAATTTTCTAGATTGCCGATCGAAAAATTGGATTTCCAATTGGAAATCTAGTTTTCCAATCGGAATTGTGGATTTCCGATCGAAAATCCATAATTTCGATCGGCATTATGGATTTCCGATCGGAAATCCATAATTTCGATTTCCAATTTTTTTTTATCATTATTATTTTAATTTTATTTTACATATAAATAAACAAATAAATTAAATAGATAAAAGCAATGTAGAGAATGATTTTTTTTGGTTTTTGAATTTTATTCAGAAACCACTGAAATTCACGGGATGCTTCCATTTGGCACGAGAGTTGTTCCATGGTTTGCCAGAGAATGTGACACAGATCATCCAGGCCTTAGGCTTCAGACATTTCATTGCTGCTCTTCCGACTGCTCGGGGTAGATCAGATCATTATTCCTTATTTACACTGATTGAGAGGTGGATGGACACCACTCACACCATTCATACCCCTGTAGGCGAGTTGACGATAACACCTATGAGTTTCTCTGCTATTACTAGTATCATATTTGGAGGGACTCTTGTACCATTTAACATCAGCTACTACAACCTTCTTAAGGGGAGTAGGAATTAGTTTGTGCGTGATTTGATTAGATTTGTCCCAATGTGGAAGAACCATAAGAACGTAGTTCTTTCCTGTCTAGTTGAGGGCTTCAGACGTCTACCCACTACTACTCCTCGCCAAATTGCTCAAAAGGTGAGATGTTTCCTCCTCATCCTGCTAGGCACTACTCTTTTCTATGAGACTAGTCATAAGGTGAGCATTGCTCTTCTGGGCCCTTTGCGTGACTTAGACCAGGTTGTCACTCTTGATTAGGGATCTGCAGCACTTGTTTATCTCTACTATAGACTCAACACTATTTACAAAGGCACAGTGACTATGTGTGGCTTTTGGCATGCATTACATGTATGTTCTTATTTGTGTTTAATTTTGCATATTTCCTAATCCCTCTTCTGATTTTGCTAACTCCTTTTCTTTCTCAAATCTAGAGTATTGAGATTGGGTTGGTTCAAGGTTTTGGTACTATTAGCTTGGACAAGAGTCTACCTTTAATGCAAAGATAGGGTTCATCTCGCCTTGCCAGTATTAGGAACACATTTCAGACATACTGTGAGCATTTGAATGCTCTAGAATGGAACTTGGTAAGAAAAATAATAAAATCATTAGTATTAGTTAGTGAAACTTAATTTAGCTAATGAAAATGAAAATCTGTAGGTTGATCCTGGTTGGTTGGAAGGTGCTGATGATTTTCAGTGATACAACTTCATGGCTGGTGCAACAAGGCTAGAGACACTAAGGATTTTACTTCCTGGATATAGTTACAAGATGTGGTATCTTGGAGAATGAGTATATCGACCTACTATAAGTGACGTGTCCCTTTTAATATTCCTGCTTCTATGCTATGGAGTTCGGATCTTACTGGATCAAAGCTGAGGGAGGCACTGCAGGGGTATGATGCTTCAACTTTGCTTGAGCGATCTTGCCATTATTGACAGTATATCCAGGAGAACCTTTTAAAGCAGATTCCCATTGGTGATGTTGAGGTATCTCCTAATGATTTCAATTATCTTTCTGGAATTTGTGAACAATTTTTTTTTAGTTTAAGGAGGTTCGCTCTCCTGCTGTTGAAGCGGAGGAGGTAGAGATTGAGACTGTTCAGGAGATTGAGACTATTCCTAATCCTGAGACCGACCCTGAGACTGAGAGGTTTGAGTCCAGGCCCAGTCCACAGCATATTGGGACTAGCAATGATGGGGCCTTTGTCGGTGCTATGCTTGGTGATGTCTCTCTTCCAGATAAATCTATATTCTACTGGGCTCTTGCTGTTTAGGCTCCAGTTGAGCAGTAGATGCAATTTGGTGATGCTCAGCTTCTTAGCTTTTGTCCACCAGATGCTTCTTATATGAGTCTATTTGACTTATTTCTTATATGGATTTATACACTTGACATTGATGTTAGTAAAAATTTTACAAAATAGGTTCCCCAGACACAGGCTGAGTATCTATATGGACTTGCCTCATCTCAAAGATTATTCATGATGTAGGTTACAGACAGTTGGCGAGTAAGCGTCTATACTGAGAAAATGCAAAATGTATGCATGCTATGCATGAAATGCATATGATATGATGTTTTCTATGTATGCAGAGCTATTCCAGTGGTCTAGAATGGGAGAATGAGATGCTTCACCAGCAGCTTGCAAACTTGGGCTTTGATCCGCACAGCGCTGGGACTTCATCTACCAGACCTCCAGACACTTATCATTATGATGACCCTACTAGAGGATGGAGCCTATGGCTAAATACCAGAGCTCGAGATGAGTGATTTAGAGTTTTTGTATTCCTAACTTTCCATGTGTCTGTATTTAACTATTCTCTATTGTACTACTATTTTTTATTCCTACACTATTAGATAGAACTGAAACAGTATTTGCATCTTAATGGATTTTTTTTAATAAATAACTAATTAAAAAGATAGTTAACGAACATTATCCTTTTTAATTAATTCTCCATTTATCTTAATCCTTTTCCAAGATGGATAATATTGGATAGATAAATAATTAAAAGAATGGATTATCTTCCCAATTATCTATTTATCCCAATCCTTCTCAGATTCTATCACCTTATCCACATCTTTCTTTGCTAGCAGAATCCTTTTCCCATATGAACTTATCTTCTTTCCCTATATAAGACCATACAAGGGGCATTCTCCTTCATTCTCTATACCCTCATCATGACTCAAGCATCTCTCCAAACAATGAAGAAATTTCTTAGAAGTCTCAATGGTAATGACTGGAATAGGCTTCAACCTTTCCACATCAAATCCCTGAAATCTCTTCAACACCTGACTATCGATAACAATCTCCTACATGCTGCTGCTACCTTTTGGGATGTCAAGGACCATGTTTTCAGGTTTAATGAGCAAGAGCTTTGTCCAATGATTGAAGAGTTTATTACTATTTGGGATGCACATTAGACTCGACTGCTATGATAGACCTTCCTAATTTGGAGATGCAGTTTCCTAGCAGATTGGTTGCATTCTTTGATTTTCCCCCAGCTGATATTTACATGTATGCACATAACCCTAGGACCATCAATCTTTCTTCTCTGATCACCGTCTATGGGACTCGGGACAAGAACACTGCTTTTTAGACTAGAACAGTTGCTTTCTACTTATATGCTCAATTTTTGCTAGTTTCTCACCATGGTGGTGCCGATACACGCATGTTAGTATTTTGGAACAGGTGGAGCTTAGGGCTAACCCTATGCCAGTTATCCTTGTTGAGACCATCATTGGGCTAGACAGTTTTAAGACTCATAACCATTTTTCAGGCAATTTATTTCTTCTTCAGGTATGCAACCAAAACTTTTATTTATTTTATTTTGCCTTAATTTTTGCCTAAGCTGCCCTTTCAGGTTTTAAGCTTAACAGGCTTGCCCTAACTTTTGCCTAAGCCACCCTTTTGGGTTTTCAACTTAGCGGGCTTTTATTTTATTATTCTTATTCCCTTCTTTTTTTTTAGATTTGGTTACAAGAAAAGCTGAGCTTGCTTAATGTACCCTTTAATCCTTTGACTTATCAACCTCATCAGCTACAATCTCATCCTTTGAAAATGAAGGACAAACATTCTATGGACCAATAGGTTGACTGGCTAAAGAAGATTTCAGATGCTGAGATCACATGGGTCTGCCTTTGGTGGAGATTGAAGTTCATGACTATTGAGCTATATGGTCACTATGTTCCTATTCTAGGGCTGCACTTCTCTACCTTTTTTACCCTTTTATGCCTTTGCCATCAGTATGGTCGCCCTCAGTTCATTGTCACTATTTTGACTAACTTTGAAGGCTTTCCTCTGAGACAAGATTCTCTAGATAAGATTAGGAGCTTGTGGCCTTGTAGAGCTCTTAAATGGAACATACACCTCGATGCTGATGTGACTACTGATGATAATTAAAAAACTTGGATTGTTATCCAAAAGACAGAACCACCAAGATTTGCTAGGTACAAAAGGACTTTTGTATGATGAGTCACAAAGAAACAAAGACATCACTAGATAGAATGGTCTCATAGAGCTAGTCTTAGGCTTTCTTATGCTTTGTTCTCCCTTTAAGTACTTATGCTTTATAATAAAGAAGGACATGCAAAGTTTAACAAAACTTCAATTTCATTCATTAATTAGGCTCGAAATGAGTACATTTACTACATCACATGACATAACTCCTGTTATCAGCTAGTCCTTATAGATTTTCTAACTGAATATTTTTCGCTCACATTTTATTTCTCTAATTTTTGCCTAACTAGCCCTTTTTGGGTTTTCTAATCAGTGGGACCATTCCTTTTTTATTTATTTCCCTAACTTTTGCTTGTCAGCCCTTTATGGGTTTTCTGAACAGCAGGAATGTCCTAACTTTTGTCTGACTAGCTTTTTAGGTTTTCTAACCAGTGGACTTTATTTTCTTTATTCTACTTTTATTCATTTTTTTCACAGGTAGTACTTCTTGAGGAGATCCAGATTAATAGGTTTCATGAACTCATTCCCTTCAAGATCTGATATCTTAGCAACTCCTTTAGGTTAGACCGATTTGACCAAGTATGGTCCTTCCCAATTCGGTCTAAATTTACCTCTCAGATCGAACACCATGACTCTAGACTTTTTCATCACCATATCTCCAGCTTTGATCTTCCCAGGCTTAACCTTCTTGTTGAACACCCTTGCTATCCTTCTCTGATATATCTGAGTGTGGAATAAACCATCCATCCTTTTCTCATCTAGAGATACGAGATGATTATATCTCTTCTCTGCCTATTCATTCTTAGTTATTTTAGCTTCCATGACTACTCTCAAGGACTTAATCTCAGTTTTTATGGGCAAAACTGCCTCACAACCATATACTAATGAGAATGGTGTTTGGCCTATGGCAGTTCTAGCTGTAGTCTTATATCCCCACAAGGCAAAAGGAACATATTCAGACCAATCCTTATAAGTTTTAACCATCCTAGAAAGGATTTTCTTAAAAATTTTATTAGCCGCTTCCACTGCTCCATTAGCTTGAGGGCGATAAAGTGAAGATTTATGGTGCTTAATCCCATACTTTTGTAACAACTCTGCTGTTTCTGCTTGAAATTGAACCCCATTATCTGTCACAATATGATGTTGAACCCCATATTTGCAAATAAGGCTCTTCTCGATGAACCATGCCATCTGTTTTGCTTTCAGAGTGTTGAAAGATTCTACCTCTACCCATCTCGAGGAGGAATCGATTGCCACCACTATGTATTTATGCCCATTTAATGTTGTCGGTCTTATTTCTCTTATGATATCAATTCCCCATGCTACAAAGGGCCAAGAGGATGATAAACTATTCAGCACTATTGGAGGCATGTGACTAAGATTCCTGTGGATTTGACACTGATGGCATTGTCTTACTGTCCTGATACAATCCTTTTCCATAGTCATCCAATAATACCCTTGTCTGAGTATCTTCTTAGCTAGAATTATACCATTCATATGAGAACTGCAAGCCCTTGCATGAATCTCTTGCATCACCTCTTCAGTTTCATCCTTTTTGAGACACCTGAGCTGCATCTCGTTCGGCATTCTTTTATATAATACTTCATCATGACTTGCACAGTTACGTGTAAGAACACAAAGAGCATATCTTTCATTTGAGGTTGCTTCATTTGGATAAATTCCTTCTTCGATGAATCTCTGGACATCATAAAACCAAGGCTTTTCTTTAGGCCCCATTTGAACATTCATAATCTGCTCACCCCCCATAACACGGTGCTCTAGACTTCATGATCACTAAAGGTTTCATGGCCAACCCAGTTACAATATCCCATATTAAAGAGAGTGTTGCCAGTGCATCTGCCATCTGATTATCATCCCTGGATAGATGGATAAAGAGACATTTGGTGAAATTCTTCATTAAGGCTTTCAAATAGTAGATATAAGGCTTTAGCTTTTCCTCTTTTACTTTCCATTCTTTATGCCTGATTGATGACTAACATTGAATCCCCATAAACCAAAAAATCTTTCATTCCAACTGCCATAGCCACCTCAATCCCATAGATACATGCTTCATACTCAACCATGTTGTTTGTGATCTTAAAATCCAGTTTCTTTGCCATTGGTATGGTTTCTCCTTCCGGTGTAATAAGAATCACTCCCAATCCAGCTTCTTTGTTGTTTATAGCTCCATTAAAGTAACGTTTCCACTCTCGGTGCTCTACAACTGCTAAGTTCTCATCTGAAAACTCTAAATTCCACTGCTCTTCACCTTCAATTGCATTCTGAGCTAAGAATTCTGTTACTGCTCTTTCCTTGTTTACCTTTATAGTAACGTACTCTATATCAAATTCAATTAAGAGTACCAAACATCAAGACATTTTTCCAGTTAGAGCTGATGCTTGAAATAGATATCTTAGAAGGTCTATTCTTAAAACAGCTTGAACCTTATAAGATTGAAAATAATGCCTCAATTTCCTCGTAGCCCAAATCATAATCAAACATGTCTTTTCTACTAAATCATATTTTTCCTCGTACGACATAAACTTCTTGCTCATGTAGTACATTGCGTGCTCTATTCCATCTGACCCTTCTTATGCTAGCATTGCCCCCATTGCATCCTCTTCTAAAGCCAAGTACAAAACCAATGGCTTACCCTGTCTAGGTGGTTTTAGAATAGGTGGATTAACAAGATACTCCTTGATCTTATCAAAAGCTTTCTAACAATCATCATTTCACTTAACCGGCTGATCTTTCCTTAAGAGCTTAAAGATAGGGTTACAAATATTAGTGAGTTTGGTGATAAACCTACTAATATACTGCAACCTGCCAAGTAATCCTCTTACTTCTTTCCCCGTCTTTGGTGCTAGCATTTCTTGGATGGCTTTCACTTTATCCGGATCCATTTCAATTCCCCGGCTACTCACTATATGCCCTAACAGCTTTCCTAAAGTAACCCCTAAAATGCACTTCTTTGAGTTGAGTCTCAAGTTGTACCTCTCAATTCAGGCCAAGAACTTATCTAAGGCTTCAAAGTGTCCTCCTCTTATCTCTTATTTGACCATCATGTCATCCACATACACTTCAACCTTCTTATGCATCATATCATAGAAAAGTGCAATAGCGGCTCTTTGATAAGTTGCACCTGCATTCTTCAGTCTGAAAGGCATCACCTTGTAACAATAGGTCCCCCATTCTGTGATGAAAGTTGTCTTAATCTTGTCCAAGATTGCCATCTTTATCTGGTTGTACCCAAAAAATCCATCCATAAAAGAATACATTGCACTTGCTGTAACGTTATCCACTATTACATCAATGTGAGGTAACAGGAAGTCATCTTTTGGATAGGCTTTATTCATATCCTTAAAATCTACACGCATCCATACTTTTCCATCTTTCTTAGGAACAGGTACTATATTTGCTAGCCATTGAGGGTGGTCTACTACTTCTAGGAAGTTAGCCTATATCTGCTTGGCAATTTCCTCCCTTATCTTTTCTGTCCATTCTGGTCTTAATCTGCGCAATTTCTGTTTAACCGACCTAGTTTTTGGATGAGTTGGAATGTGATGCTCTGCTATTTACCTATCCAAACCTGGCATGTCTTCATAAGTCCAAGTAAAAACTACCTTTCTTTTTATCAATATTCTCTCAAAATTTTTCCTCTCTTCAGGAGTTACATCATATAACATAGAAATGTTCTTTGGATTATCATTTGTGCCCATGTTAAATGAATCAAATTGAGTTGAATTAATGTCAAACATGCATGACAGATCAAAATTATAATGCACAGAACTATCAGGATGCACATCACACAAGTAAGCAAAACCAGTATTCATATCATTGACCATAGGAAAAACAACATCCTCGTCTGCATAAAGATCGGATATTATTACATCAGTTTCTTCATAAAAAAACATCAATAAAACTAGCACTAATAATAGTAGCTAAGTCCTGGGGGTGGTTCCTCCTCAGGTGGCAGACACAACAGCTCCTCAACAGCATCATCACCCATCCTTTCAGTTACTTGCTTCATGACTTCCTCTTTGTTATTGGCTACTAGGTTTTCCACAATCTGCTCCTTGAAGATCTCAAAACCAGGGACATCCTTTCTAGCCACGTTAATAAATTCTTTGGTGCCCAGATAATATTTGCCCTCCCTTGGCTCGATGAAGTTCTCACTTAGTGGTCCAATTCTTCCCAGGGGCTTATTTCTTTTTGCTTTCTCCTTGTTCTTTGCTCTTCCCCTAGCTGGTCCTATCTCAGTATATCCCAAACCCTTCGCATGGTCCTAGGTCTTAATGTTCGGGAGCCTAGGACTTCCTTATTCATTCTTTTCGAGCCCCTGCCCAGGTCGATAATTCATGCTTTCCATCATTTTTGCAACCCTGGGATTCATCCCATCAAATATTCTAACAACTTGGAAACCAGGTGGGACACACACTTGCTTCTGTTTATCAAGTATAGCTACCACAGCTACATTGGTTCCAGCTTCTATTGTCACAACATCTCCTTTATGAAGGAATTTTATTTTTTGGTGCATAGTTGAAGGTGCTCCTCCCAGGGCATGAAACCACGGTCTTCCCAACAATAAGGCATAGGTAACAGGGATGTCCAGCACAATAAATTTAACAGTCAACTCCACAGGCCCTGTTTTGACTAAAGCTTGAAATGTTCCCTCTACATTCCTGGTACTATCATCATAAGCTCTGATTAAGAGGTTTGAAACCATCAAGTCATCTACTTTCAGACCCAAATTAGGTAGGATCTTTAGCGGGCATACATTTATAGCTGAACCATCATCTACCATCACAAAATTGGTTCTTTCCCCTTTTACTATGGTTGGGATAAATAATGCCTTATTATGGTTTCTTCCCTCCAAAGGCAAGTCATCATCTGAAAATGTTATCAGCCCATATTTCTTTTCTGTCACCTTTGCTACTATAGCCTCAAGCGTAGTTGCCGTTTCAATACTCATATTCGACAAAGCTTTAACTAGAGCCCTTCTATGACTACCCAAATGCATCAATAATTCCCAGATGCTCACACTCGCTTTAGCCTTCTTGAGTTTTTCCAGGATTATATCTTCTTTATGTCCTTCCTCTACTTCTGCATCTTCTTTTTCTTCCTTTTCTACAACCCTTTCATTTTGCTTTTTTGTTGTTCGGTAATTCCTCCCACTTCTAGTTCATGATTCACATTTGGATTATCACTCCATACATAAACTCTAATGGATTTTTCTTCATCAGAATCATACCCGATGTCCACAGCCCCAATGATACGTTCCTTTTTCCCATTTTTCCAAACTTCCACTGTGCATGTTTCTTTTCCTTTCAACTCCCTCAGCTTGTCCATATGTTGGCTTAGCAGCTTTTTAACCCCTTCTTAGGATAGTTCTGGGGTTAAGAATTCATCTTCTTCAAACTCATCACCCTATCCTGTCGGCATGATCTCTTCCATGGGCATGTCAGCGGAAGCAGTTTTAGAATAGAATACTTTGTAATCGAACTTGCTCGAAGGTTGTCCCAACAGATCTTCAACTCCTTTTGGCAACTGCTCAAGAATTTCAGGCTCTTCTTTTATCGGGTTATCATCAACCTCATCTCCCTAACCTAAAGGCTTAATTAATTTAATATGGATATTAGAGGGTGGTTTCGAGTAAAATAGTTTGTAATCAAACTTGCCTGAGGGCTGGCCCAGTAAATCTTCTACTCCTCTCTGTGGCTATCCAAAAGGTTCTCTATTGGGTATAAGGTTGAGGTCTTTGAAGGAACTTAGCACTTCTTCTTCGCTAACCCCTCAGTTAATCATCATGGTGGCTGGTGGTGGAACATTTCAGTAGTCTAGGAAAGGGTTATTTTTGGTGTTTGGGTTAGAATTGGATTTCTCAAGGTCGGTGATTTTTTAATAGTCTATCAGGTTTTGGATTTCGTGTTTTAGGCGAATGCAGGTATCTATGGAATGGCCAGCTACTTGATGAAACTTGCAATAACTATTTGGATCATAGCCAGGGACATTTGGATTTGGGGTTTGGAAAAGGTTAGAGGTTTGAGTAGGCCTTTTTAGATTAGCCTCTTTAGGACTTTAGAGAGTGGCTGGTTGAAGTTAGAAAATCTCTTAGGTTGCTGAACTACACGCACCTCTACAGCTCGACTAGTACTTCCTTATTGTATGCCCCCAGTTGTGTAGTTTCGGGTTCTTGTGCATCTAGCAATTTTCTTTTTCTCACTCTTAATTTCCTCAGCTTATAACCCATCATCATACAAATCCATAAAGGTTTTGGAATTCATCATTTGTAACCTCTTGACTAAATTAGATGACACATTATGAACTATCATTCTAACTTGATCCTTCTCAGCAAGCTTATTTTTCATCATCTTTCTTTATTCATGAAATGAGTTAAGAAATCAGAAAAAGACTCATTGGATTTCTATTTAGTTAACTTTAGATCCCTGATGGATACCTCCAATCTAGTATTGTAATCATATTATTTTAAAAAAATATTACATAGTTCTTTCCAGTCAGCTCTAATAGACTTTTTTAACCCATGGTACTAGTTCACAGCCATTCCTTCTAGGGACAGCACAAACAACCTAGTGACTACCACTAGAGGTGCTTTTGTAGTGCTCATAGTTGTTGTGTATTGACTCAAGTGAATTCTAGGGTCTCCTCTCCCATCAAATTTCTATAGCTGAGGCATTTTGAACTTGTCAATCAGTTTATCACCCTCCATTTGCAGCATATCATCAAAGTTAAAAGAATATCCTATTCCTTGTTCTCTAGTAAGCTCTTCCATCTTGGATATTTTCTGTGTCAGTGCTTGCATCTACTTGGACTCAAGGTCTTGAACCAATTCAAGTGATTCTCTCTTCACCTATTCTACCATGTAGTTTTCAATGTCTTCCAGTCTCACATTAGTAGCAGGCACATTTCTAGCAGTAGGTTGCCCTCCAGTATTGTTAGCAGTAGGTGAAGGAGCTACAGCAACAGGTGGAGCTCCTACAGCAACAGGTGGAGCTCCTACAGCAGGTGGTTGTTCAACAGTAGCAGTAGGTGGCTATTCAATAACAGCAGTAGGTGGTTGTCCAACAATAGGTTGCACTAGTCCGACCAAGGCCTGTCTCAGTTCATCTTGCATCATAGCCCTCATGTCATCCATCAAAGCTCTTTTAATGTCCTCTAAGGTCCACATCTCTAGTTGTTGTTTAATTTCAATCTGTTCAGTCTAAGTTGGTTCAGCTTTTAGGAATAGTGGATTAATTGGACTCCCCTATAGTCTCTCTAGTCTATGAAGAATGCCTTGAGCTATGGACTTTGGACTTAAATCAACTCTGGTCAACCTGCCACCTCTTTGTCCCCAGACACGAGAAGACCCAGAAGAATCTATGATGGCTGCAAAATAAGGTATTAGTATGATGCATGGACTATATGTATATGTGTATGCATGATACATGTGTTTATGCAACAAATAGCAGGCAAGCACTTAGCAAGTAACAAGTATCAAGAAGTAATCAACAAACAACATGCAAGCATAAGCTTTCCAACCTTATTCCTCCCACACACATGTTTAATGGCGAGTCTCTTTTTCCTATGATTTTTGGTCTTGGCCTTCATATCAATAGGGGATATTAAAAGCTGATGCGCATGCCAAATCTCTCTTTGAAATAAAAGTATAGAAATAGCATTTCTAAATATAAAGGTCTAGCCTAATTCGTATTAGCCTGAATGGGCTTCAAAGTATAGGCTTGGGATTTTATAAATAGAACCACCTCATGGCAATTCAAACAAACAAGCACTTTGGGTAAAAATCTTAAGGAAGTAACTAGGCCATTATATGTGGTTAGGGTCTGGTGAAAAGTTAAGGTTCCCTTAGCAAGAAGCTCTCCATTATGGACTTTGAGTTACAGGCCAAGGTCAGAGGGGCCCAGCATCCTTTACTAACTCAAGAGAAGATTACCCCCCTTAAGGACTTGGGTTACAGACTCTGGTCAAATGAGCCCGGTAATCTCTCTTGAACTGAGTTAAGGCAAAGTGATGGTTAGCCAATCTACAACTCCATGAAGCTAGTGGAATCATGGAATCATAAACCAACGCCATCGGTTTAGTAGGGACATGCAGAATGAATGCAAGAATGAAATAATAATTGATAAAATAATTTTAAAGAACACAAGTAGAATCAGTATCTCTTATCCCCAGTGGAGTTGCCACTGTAGATGGCGAGGTTTAGCATGCGTCCAAGATTTTAGCAACTGCGACACTATTTAGGTTCAGGGCTTTAGAGAACACACTAACTACTATCACAAAGACATGGCGTGGAGATGAGGAGTCGCCACCTAGGGTAATAACTGGGACAAACTGAAAAGGTGGTACTCAATTCCCTAAAAGAAAGCTAGCACCATAACCAGGAGATTCTGGATATGAAATACTAACTTTTCTTAGTCTCGTGTTCATTTAGAATAATTTTCTAAATGATTATTTCATCTTCTAATTACATGCAATTTTATTAAACCCTATTTGACATCCATCTAACCCTAGGCATCTAGTTAATAAAATTACACATAAAAAGTGCACTCAAAATCATGTTGTCCCTAAGTCTAAACTATGTTAATTTTAAAAAGTTAGCTAGATTTACATTTTATTTACAAGTGAGAAAGGGACTAAAGGTGGGCCTACATTTTTATTAATTAGTGAGCCTAGATCTATTTATTTTAGTTTATATAAGGAATGGGCTTAAGTCTATTCAATTTTAAAGGAAAGTTAAATTAGTGGGCCTAAGTCTAACTTGGTTTTATTTTAAGTGAAATGTGATCCTAGGTCTATTTACTTTTAAAAAATGAAATTAAATGGGTTGAGCTAAGTCTAAACAAGTTTTAATTATCTAAGTAGGCCTAAAATCTAATTAACTTAATGAGCCTAAATTGATTTTAATTATTTAAAGTCCTAAACCATTTTTAAGCCTATTTATTAAGTGGGTTAGACCTAAACATGGGCTTGGGGCCCAAAACCAAATAAAAAAAAAGCCCAAAAACATAAAAAAAACAAAACAAAACAAAACAAAATCAAATCAAAACACATTCACATATGATTTCTAAAAAAACCCTAATTTAATTATATACAAACCCTAATTAACTAAAGCCACCATTAATTTTAATTAATTTTACCCAATGAACCTAGTTTTACTAATTAATTTTAAAGTGTAGAAAATTAAATCTTTTACTATTCCCACTACTGGGGCTATTACAAACTACGTACAAAATTAAAATTGAACAATTATACAACCATGAATTAAAAACTACATAGGATACCAAAATGCAAAATAAAGATAAAAATCCTAAGTTCTATTGGAAAACAATACATGTTCTTCCATGGCATTCCATGGTCCTTTTGTTCATTTAAACACAGACAGTATCCTCCTCAATCCTCATGAGGACATCAAAATAAAAAAACACAAAAGTAATTAGATTAGTAGTGAAATTAAATAATCAAAAAAATAACAAAAATAAAAGGAAAAAATAGCAAAAAGAAAATAATAGAAATTAAATTAAATAGAAAAAGAACATTGATGCTATACAAATGCCCTTTTTAGCCCCTCAGATTGGATATTATCACCGTTGAAATTGAATGGCTATTGATTCTGGATTGAAAAAGGTGTTCTCAATAGCGTTTGGGATTTTAGGGTTTTTTTTTTGCATAGTCAAGTTTCTTAGTCTCTACATGTGTGTGTTTCTCTCTGCCTCTCTGTGAGTAAAAATCCTTCGAAAAATTTTTTTCTTTTTTTTCTTCGCCTCTTCCCCCTTTTTTTTCACGCATACAGACTCTGCACTCTGCTTTTAAATGCAGAGTTGTGCAGAGTCTACGCGTACTGGCTTCCTCCTTTGGAGGAACAGACTCATCTCCTTATCAAAATAGACTGATAAGGATTCGATTTTTGAAAGTTTTGTGTTTTGAGTGCATCAAAATCTTTTTTAGATAAAAAAAATAATTATAAAATTCAATTTTTAACCAATCAAAACACAACAAAAATATGAAAAAATACACAAAAAATAAAAAAAATGGGATTTTTATGCGTCAACATTGTGTAGTGTCGATCGGCATTACACCAATGCCGATCCTAATTTTGATTTTTTGAACTTTTAATTACCAAAAGACCCCTAAAAATTGACTTATTTGCAATCAAATCCAAAAAATATTGCAATTTAGTCCCTAAAGTCCAAAAAATCAACAACCAAGTTCAATTTTTGAATGAATTTCATCATAGGGGCTTACGTCACAATTATGCACAATTACATCCCGAAATTGGGTGCTTACATCTGATATTGCAAAAAATTAAAATTTTTCAATCAATTCTATCATGAACTATAAGTTAATTATCAATCTAATCCTAATTTAAAAATTGTTTCAATTTGCCCTCTAAATTTTCAAGTTATTCCAAATCTATCCAAACCATATTAGAGCTTGTGCCAGAGATGACATGGTATAAGAGTATCTGACATGGTAAAAAAATTAAAAAACCTAAAACTCATATTTTCACTCTCTAAAATGACATCACTTTGAGTTATAAAATTGCTGAAAACCAATTTCTCAAAAATGAAATGCCATCACTTTGAGTTATAAAATGGCATTCTTATGTCTTACGATTTTGATTGCATCTATACTTCATTCAATTATTTTAGAATTTCTGAAATTTTATTCAGAGAAAGAAGTGGTTAATATATTCTTGTGTCTTGCAATTCTATAATTCACTCAACTATTTTAGAATTTCTACAATTTTATTCAGACAAAGAATGTTGAAAATGAACAAAAAACCCTAGATTTTGAGTTACTTGGAGAAGATGACATTTCATTTTTTTCGAAATTGGTTCGGCTATTTTATAACTCAAAGTGATTCCATTTTGGAAAACGGAAACGTCAGACACTCTTATGCCACGTCATCTTTGGCATAAGCTTAATGTCGTCTGGATAGATTTGAAACCACCCAAAAATTTAAAGGAGCAAATTGAAATGATTTTTGAAATTAGGATTAGATTGATAAATTAACCTATAGTTCAAGATAGAATTGATCATTTTCCCTTTAATTTTTTTGTCATGTCAAACACTCTTATGCCACGTCATGTTACCACATCATCTCTGGCACAAGCTTAATATCGTTTGAATATATTTGAAATAACTTGAAAAGTTAGAGGAGCATATTGATACGAATTTGAAACTAGGATTAGATTGATAATTGGCCTATAATTCATGATAGAATTGATAATTTTCCCTTTAAATTAATATATAAATAGTATAATATCTCTAACTAACAAATAATATATCTCATAAATATTAATATTAACTAATTAAAACACCATTTATCTAAAATAACAAAACTCTAAAGCTACGTAGTTTTGATAATATAAATCAATTTTAATGTTGTATAATAATTTAGCATTACTCTATAATACTAATTACATATGTATTAAGTAATATGAAACATTACATAAATATTAATATTAAGTAATGTAAATTTAAATTAATATATGAATAGCATAATATCTCTAAATAACAAATAATACATATCATAAATATCAATATTAACTCATTAAAATACAATTTATCTATACCAAGAAAGCTTTAAATCTACATAGTTTTGAGTTTTGATACTATAAAGAAATTTTAATGTTGTATAATAATTTAGCATTATTATATAATACTAATTATACATGTATTAAGCAATACAAAACATTACATAAATATTAACATTTAGTAATGTAAATTTAAATTAATATATAAATAGTATAATATCTCTAATTAACAAATAATAGATATCATAAATATTAATATTGACTAATTAAAACACAATTTATCTATAACAACAAAACTCCAAAACTATGTAGTTTTGATACTATAAGCAATTTTAATGTTGTATAATAATTTAGAATTATTATATAATACTAACTATACATGTATTTTTTTAGGAATCTAATTATATATGTATTAAGTAATAGGAAACATTATATGTATTAAGGAATATGAAACATTACATAAATATTAATATTAAGTCATGTAAATTTAAATTAATATATAAATAGCATAATATCTCTAATTTACAAATAATACATATCATAAATATTAATATTAATTAATTAAAACACAATTTATCTATAATAACAAAACTCAAAAACTACGTAGTTTGGATTAAAACTACATAGTTTTGATAACCTTAATATAACCCTTTAACCTACCCTAATTCTCATTTAAATTCATTTTTAATTTCCTTCTTTCAACCCTTAGCATTTGACACCATCGCCCCTTACCCTCTATCACCCTCATCTAACTAACACCATCAACCACTTCTTCTTCGTCATCTTCACACTGTTCATCATTTTCTTCATCCCCCACTTATGTCGCTTTTGCAAGCAGTCCCTATTTCAACAACTTCAATAGTTCATCATCTTTTTCTTTCACTTCTGTAGTCCCTACCAATCATTTTGAGCCATTACCCTTTGTCAATAGTTCATCATTTTCTACAACAGCAATTGCCTACTCCAATCACATCTCTTGTCTAGTATTAAGCAAGGTAATTTGGATTTAATTATTATTATTATTTTAATTGTTCCCTTTAACCAATAATCAACTTTCTTCAAGATCTTCATTAATTAATTCTCTTACTTTCTTTTCTTTTCTACCTAATTTGGTGTTGGATTGATTTTAGCAAAATAAGCTTTCAAGCCACTCATTTCTGAGCCATCTGAGCCATCTTACCTTTTTGCTTATCATAGAGTGCAAAAGTGGTGGAGTCAGGCAACCTTCTCTCCTTCTATCCTATATAATTGCCCCTTATTTTTTTTTATTTTTTAATCTATGAAATTTAGGCATATAGTCTTTTGCAATATTGCAGTATGAGGTGTAAGTTTATAGTCATGTTTTGTTGCCTTTTGTCTAATATAGTTATGTGATTATAAATTTGTTTCATTTAGTATTGATGTCACAACAGGTGGTTAGTAATTGTGTTATTGCTATAAATTAATTACATTTTTTTCATCCACTATTTAATTTGTTTCATAGAATATGTATCTATATTGGAGAATCCCCTCTTACCTGGCCATCAATCAAGCCTTCATAATTTTGGAAGGGAAACTCTTGAAGTGGTCACCTTATTTTGGTATGAAGTAACTATTCTTAGGCCTTTAATTACATAACAAATTACCATTATTCAGTAGCTTCTTGGTCAAAGTTTTAATTTTTGAATGTTATGCAACTTAAATACGCTGACATGGTTTTTTTGAATTGCCATGTTTAAAATCTGGCCTAATATGAATTGCTATGATTAAAATCTACTCTATTCTATAAATCTAACTTAGTTTTTTTTTGTCGCTACTGTACAGTATGGTAGACACTGCTACTTGTTAATGTGTTTATCCCTTGAAATTCACAAACAAGTATGATAATGCGAAAATTGTATAGATGTCAATGCAACTATATGTTTGTTTGAAGTGTATTTAGCCTTTTTAAGCGTTAATTGTATTTGTTTGAAGTGTATTTATTGGGGTGTATTTATTCAATATAAACTATCAATGTTTGCTTTTACTTAAAATGTTCACAAGCAAATATATAAGGGGAGATCATGGCGATAGATGAAGAAGGATTTTATGGAGATTATTTTGAAGTTGCTATGTGTTTGTTTTAAATATTATTCTTGGAATTTTAAGTATTATTGTAATATTTTTTAAAAAAATTTTTGTGTTACTTGCAACTTTTAGTTGGTGTTGGATAGGTTATTGACAAACTTTATTCAATTATTAGTCCTTTTCTTGGATATTATATGTGTGTAATCGAGTCAAATGGTTTATGATTCATTCGAAGCTCAGCTAGGTAAAATCTCATTCAAGTTCATTTGTTAAGCAAAATGAGCCTAGCCCAAACTCCATTTTGAGGCTCGTAAGCTAAATGAGTAGAGCCCGAGTTTTCTTAAGTTCGACTAGTTAAAACTCATTTAGAGGCGCGTTTGCTATGCTCATTTAGAGACTTGTTTATACTAGATCGTGTGTATTAAATATATATAATTTAATTTAAAAATTAATATTCAATAAATATAATTTAATTTAGTAAGTCAATATTATACAAGCAAAGACAATACTAATTAAATTAGTAGTAACTAATATAAAATATTATATATGACAATATTATGAACTCATGATAACATTTTTTTTTCACGTGTGTAAATTAACATTAATATTATAATAAGTAAATGTTATACAATACTAATTAAATATTTAGCAAATAATAAATTTAGGTACATAAATATAAAATTAAGTAATATTGTATTTTAAAGTATTATATAAGCATTAATATTAAATAATGCAAATTTAAAGTAATGAATAAATATTAATAATAAATAATGTAAATTTAAATTAATATATAAATAGCAAGATATCTCTAACTAACAAATATAAATATTAATATTAACTAATTAAAACATAATATTTATCTATAACAATAAAACTCAAATGCTACGTAGTTTTTGATATTATAAGCAATTTTAATGTTATATAAATAATTTAGCATTATTATATAATACTAATTATTATATTAATTGTGTGTGAAACATTACATATTAAGTATAGTTTTAATTAATAATTAAATACTATAAAATATTCATTATATATTATATATAAATATATAATAGTACTATATATACTATATATATATATATATATAAAATTGCATTTAACCCTAATTTAAATAGTATAATGATCTATAACTAACAAATAATAAATCTCTAGTGTAATACAAAATTAAATAATATTTATATTTTAAAGTAATACATAAATATTAATATTAAGTAATGTAAATTAAATTAATATATAAATAGCATAATATCTTCTAACTAACAAC
>CANTUR010000876.1:0-134216 GCA_947683625.1 Mallotus nudiflorus | reverse complement strand
GTGCTTTAGGATGCATGATTTTAGAAATACATGTTCATTTTGACTAAATATGCATAAATAATGTGATTTGTATTTAAGTATATTTTTGGTATATTTTTGGTATATATTAAATTATATGCATGTTTTATGAATAAATTATATTTAAAATGTTTTTAAATATATTTCTAGTTTAAATTGTAATTTAATTGGATTTATTTGACATATATATACTCGAAATATACCTGGTTTACTTTTGGTATATTTTCAGTATATATGGTTTATATTGTTATTTTATTTAATTTCATGCATCATTTATTTGTGAATGAATGTTTTATATTTATTAATGAAGGATATCGATAGAACGTGCTACCTAGTGGGCAGCACTAGGACCGAGTACGTACCGGTGCGCTTATAGCATTTAGGCTATATTACTAACCACTTGTGGATATTGATTGGTTATAATTATTTGATATGTGAGATATGTTTTGGAGGTGTGATTGTTGGAGCTCGGTTGACCAAGTGTCTCGGGGCCAATCACACTGGCAGTCAGACTGTTGGAGCTCGGTTGACTTAGTGTCTCGGGGTTTGTCTACTGTCTAAATGGATTAAGTGGATATATTTGGAATAAGTGAGCCCGTATGGCTAGAGTGTTGTCTAACACTGTTTGAGGTTGCGATATTCTAGGGTTCTATGTGATCCTTCATAAACAGTGATTTTCAATAAAATATATGAAAAAAAATAATTTTTCTCATCTGTGTGAAATTGTCTGTATATATACATATATATATATACTGTTGGCTGTATGCATTGTCATTTAGTATGCATGTATATATATTATAGTAATTCACTCAGTGAGGTCTGACTCCCTCCGTTGACAATTTTTCAGGAGAGTCAACATCTTCAGACCTCAGTAGCAGGCCCATATGTCGGATTTCTTCCGCCTCGGCTTCCTTGTGTAAACTGCTTACTTGAGTCTTATTTTTATAATCTAGACACTGTAGTAGTTGTAACCTAATTGTGGGATTTTATGTATTTTATTATGTGAGATATTGTATTATGTGAACTAGATTTGTATTAAAAGATATATATATATATATATATATATATATATATATATATATATATATATATATGAGATGAGATTTAATTTAAATCAGTTGGTGAAAATACTATTGTGATATTTATGATTTTTATTTCCGCTGCATTTGATATTGTTATTATTATTATTGCATGTTTTTTTTTAGGCTTGCTACGGGTTCCGGATTCGAAAGAATTCCCGTTCCCTAGCGCTGGTCATGGCCCCTGTTTTGGATCGTGACATATTATATATATATATATATATATATATATATATATATATATATATATATTAATATATATACCACACATATATATATTCACACACACAAATAAAATAATACAACCCTAATATATGTGTGTATATATATGAGCACATATATTAATCACGCAGATAGTGTAGTTTAATAAATAAACAAAACTCTTAAAATGTCATAAATATATACAAAAAATTATTAACACTGCATATCCCGATGCAGTATAAAAATATTTAAAAATTCGGGATATTACAAAATTATACTAACATTCAATAAAACAATTTATAAATAAATACAATTCAAAACATGTATATTCTAAAACATGCAACCTAAGTGCGATGTATATATAAAATAACAACTCATAAATTTGCACTCCTCGAGACTGGTTTGACTGACCCGGTCAACTAAGCCTCGGTATTCGGCATAACTAAATAATAAAATAATAACATAAATCAGGATAAATCTAACTTAAGCTTCTAGAGAGACTCAATCTAAGAATATGGAACACAGACAGACACAAAATTTCAGGATCGACTCGATATCATGTTTTACGAGAATTCTACCAAAAATTCGGCAGAGTCTCCTCTGTAAAATGGACATCTCTTTACTAAAAAGTAGAGTTGGTCCTACAAGAAAATACACTTCAAAACACAAAATATTCACACCTTCCCAACTGAAGTCCACAATTCCCAACCAAAGTCCACAATTCCACTAAAAATACAAATAATATAATAAATATATTAAAACCAATAAATACCATAAATATCCTCAAAATATCAAAATATAATATATTTAACATTAAAACACCAAAAATACTTATTTCACAATAATTAATTAAAAATCCTAAATAGTGATATAATATTATTAAAAATCCAATTTTCCAATAATTACACATAAAATAATAATAATTCATTTTATAAATCAAATAACTTAATTAACCTAAATATATAACAAAAAGTTATAAAAACCCATTTTATTACTAAAATAATAAATAATATATTATTTGAAAATAATTTTCGAAAATTGGTAGTACTTGGTTAAAAATAGTAAATAATTTGTAAAAAATCATTTTAATACCTTAAATAATTCTAAAACCATTTAAAACATATTATTTAACTATAATGATCACAAAATTATATAATTAACCCTATAATACAAAATACACATAATATATCTAATATTCCATAAAAATTATATAAATGCATAAAAATTATTTTATCAAAAAAATATTACTCTAATATTATCTAAAACATATAATTAAACACTAATTTCAAAAAAAAAAACTAAACTTTAACCTAATTTTCTAATATTAACATAATATAAAAAATATTATAAAAATTACATAAAAATCACAAACATTATTATCTCAACACTAAAATTAATAAAAATTTATAATTACACCAAATATACCAAATTCATAATTTAAATAATTTATTTACGAAAATTAATAAAATAATAATAAAATATTCAAAAATTCATCAAATTAAAATAAATTCCAAAAATTATAAAAAAATTATTTCCATGAAGATCAAGCTACTAGGAATAAGTTTTGTGAAGGAAGATTAACTGAACTTAACAAAATCAACTCCAAAAAAAAATATAGAAACAATAATGATCAAACCAAAAATCAAGAAAAACTCAAGAAATGGATGATTAGAGCTTAAACTGAAGTTAGATTCAAGCTCACTGGAACTAGAGGAGTTGATAGACACTAGAAACACTTGAAGAGGTGGCCAAAAAAAGGAAGAAACGTTGGTGATGCCATCTATTGTCTGTCAATCCACACCGGAGAAGAAGGAGGAGGAGGAGGTGGCAGAGCTTGCTGAACATCAGGGAGGCCACACTATAAGCACCCAATTTTGGGATGCAATTGTGCACAATTATGACGTAAGCCCTTATTGTCACGACCCAAAACAGGGGCCATGACCGGCGCTAGGGAACGGGAATTCTTTCGAATCCGGAACCCGTAGCAAGCCTAAAAATAAAATAAAGCATGCCATAATAACAATAAAAATATAATATGCAGCGGAAATAAAAATCATAATATCATTTTTCCATATCAACTGGATTTAATTCAAAACTCATCTTATCACATAGATGTATATAATCTTTAATACAAATCCAGTTTCAATATAATACATCTCTTTAAAATAAAGTACATGAAATCCAATACTTTAATTTACAACTACTGCAGTGTCTAGATAAAATAAATAAGACTCAAGTAGACAATTTACATAAAGAAGCCGGGGCGGAAGAAATCCGGCGTATCGACCTACTACTGAGGTCTGAGGAAGTTGACTCTCCTGAAAAATAGTCAACGGAGGGGAGTCAGACCTCACTGAGTGAATTACTATAATATATATACATACACACTAAGTGATAATGCATACAGTCAACAGTATATATATATCTAATATATATACAGGCAAATACACACAAATGCAGAAAAATCATTTTTATATATTTTACTGAAAAATCCCAATTTATGAAGGATCACATAGAACCCTAGAATATCGCAACCTCAGAATAATAGTGTTAAACAACACTCTGGCCATACAGGCTCACTTATACCAAATATATCCACTTAATCCATTTGGACAATAGACTGGCCCCGAGACACTAAGTCAACCGAGCTCCAGCAGTCTAACTGCCAGTGTGATTGGCCCCGAGACACTTGGTCAACCGAGCTCCAGCAATCACACCCAAACCACATCTCACATATCGATAATCATAATCAAATCAATATCCACAAATAAGTTAGTAATATAGCCTAAATACTATAGGCGTACCGGTACGTACTCGGTCCTAGTGCTGCCCACTAGGTAGCACGTTCTATTGATATCCTTCATTAATAATATAAATCATTCATTCACAAAAATAAATGATGCATGAATGTAAGTGAAACAACAATATAAACCATATATATACCGAAAATATACCAAACATAAACCAGGTATATTT
Organism: Mallotus nudiflorus; assembly: GCA_947683625.1. Classification (NCBI taxonomy): domain Eukaryota; kingdom Viridiplantae; phylum Streptophyta; class Magnoliopsida; order Malpighiales; family Euphorbiaceae; genus Mallotus; species Mallotus nudiflorus. The sequence continues at coordinate 129,942 of CANTUR010000876.1, read as the reverse complement.
TGAGTATATATATGTCAAATAAATCCAATCAAATCATGAATTAAACTAAAAATATATTTAAAAACATTTTAAATATATTTTATTAACAAAACATGTATATAATTTATTATATACCAAAAATATACCAAAAATATACTTGAATATAAATCACATTATTTATGCATATTCAGTCAAAATAAAACATGCATTTTCTAAATCATGCATCTTAAGCTATATATATAATATAGTAACTTACCTAATGCGCTCCACGAGATAGGTCCGACGGGCCTGGTCCACTAGCCCTCGGTCTCGGCGCAACTAAACAAGCAATAAATAATCAACATCAGAATAAACCCTAACAGAAATCCTAGAATTCAATCTAGAGTATTAAACACAGAATCAAAAATTAGGGTTCGACTGGATATCACGTTTTACGAGAATTCTACCGAAAATCCGGCAGAACCTCCCCTGTAAAACGGACATCTCTCTACTCAAAAGAGTAGAGCCGACCCTGCAAAGAAACACACTTCGAAAAACGAGCTCAACACAATCAAAATCCACGGTCGGACTCCAAACTACAGTCCACCGACCGGGGTCCACAAACACAGAACAATATTCCAGATACAACAAAAATATCCTCAAATCACAGAAATACATTTCATACATAGAAATTACATAATTGACCTTGAAACACTATAAAAACCAATTAAAACTCATTTTATTAGAAAAACCGTATATTATATATATAATTGAAAATAATTCCCGAAAAATAGTTTTAATTAGTTAAAAATACTAAATAATTTGTAGAAATCATTTTTATACCTTAAATAAATATTAAAACCAATTAAATTACATTTTTAGACAATTTAGGGTAAAATTACCAAAATACCCCTATATATATAAATATACTTAAATTACTTCAAAAATTCACCAAAAATCATACAATTACCCAAAATAATTTTCTCAACATATTTATCGATAATATTATTAATTAAACCCATTAACCAATTAAATTCAATTTAAAACACAATTAACCTAATTTTCCAAAATCACCTAAACTTCAATAATTAAAATAAAATACTTAGAAATTCATAAAAATTCCAAATAAATTCCTATAATTCATTTCAACACCTAATTCAACCATAAACTCCAATTTCATAATTTAAATAATTAATTTCCGAAAATTAGAAAATAATATTAAAATATTCAAAAATACCCAAAATCCAAACAATCTCCAAAAATTCTACAAAAATCATACATGAAGATTAAGCTACTAGGAACAACATTTATGAAGGAATTTTCCATGAATCATCCAATTCGAAGATCAAAAAAATCAAAACCCTAATAGGCCGAAATTTACAAATCGAAAACTAAGCAATTCTAGACCATTTTAGCTCAAACCAAAGCTAGAATCACACTCACCGGAGCTCAAGGAGAAGAAAGAGACCAGCGGTGTCAAAAACGGTGGCCGGAATCGGCGTGGATCGACGGTGGGTTGATTTTCGGCTTCTCCGGCCAAAATCGTTCTCCCGACGCCGGAAACGGCCTCATCAGGCGGCGAAACTGGTCGGGGAAGATGGTGGCACACCGGACAGCACACCCACGGTGAAGGAACGGCATGAAAGGCGACGGAACGGCGATGGGGAATCGGTCGGAGAAGAAGAAGAAGTCGGGGGCCAAAATGTAATTTTGCAAACTTTTGTAATTTTTAACAAATATATGTATATATATATACTTTATACTATATATTAAAATAATATTAAATTACACACATCAAACATACACCACACACATAAAAATATTAATATTTTAATAATTTATACTAAATAAAAGTAATTAAATAACAATAAAACAATTAAATACTTAATAAAATATTAGGGTAATAATAAACCCTAATTAAATACATATACACACACAGGCTTTATTTAATAATTTAAAAATATGTATGAGTTCATGCAAGTCCATAAATACATCTAAAATAATTAATAATAAATTGTTTACGTGAAAATTTCCCCGAAAATGCAAGTCCCGAGAAAATTTTACGTAAAACACTGTAAATAATATACCGTAATTAAAATAGGTTTTAAATACATATTAACTCGTAAAAATATCATATATATATTCAAATTATTGACACTGCATATCCGGTACAGTGTAAAAAAAATATTTTTAAAAACACGGGATATTACAGTCTTCCCCCCTTACAAGAATTCGTCCCCGAATTCCAGAAAACAAGATTACAAAATCAGGAAGGAAAGAGATACGGGTAAGAAGCTCGCATCTCAGCTTCAGTCTCCCACGTATGCTCTTCAACTCTGTCGCTACGCCACAGAACCTTGACCATCGGAATCTGCTTCGATCGCAACTGTCGAACTTGAAAATCAACGATCGCCACAGGTTCTTCCCATAAACGTCAAATCTTCACTCACTTCCACACTGTCGGGCTGCAACACGTGTGAAGGATCTGAGATATACTTCCTCAACATCGAGATATGAAAATACTGGATGCACTTGTGACATACTCGGAGGCAAATCCAACCCGATATGCAACAGTGCCAACTCTCTCCAGAATCTCAAACGGTCCAATATATCTCGGTGTTAACTTACCCTTCCTGCCAAATCTCATCACACCCTTCATCGGAGATACTTTCAGAAAATGAAATCTCCAACCTGAAACTCCACATCTCTGCGCCTAGGATCCGCATAACTCTTCTGTCTACTTACTGCGGTCTCTAATCTTCGCTTGATCACGACGACTTTCTCTGCAGCATCCTGAACCATCTCTGGTCCAGTCAAAGCTCTCTCCCTAATCTCATCCCAACTCAACGGGGATCTACACTTCCTTCCATACAACGCCTCATATGGTGCCATGCCAATACTGCTATGGTAGCTGTTATTATATGCAAACTCAACAAGCGACAAATGATCATCCCAGCTACCTCCCAAATCCAAGACACACATCCTCAACATATCTTCTAGTGTCTGGATCATCCTCTCAGACTGACCATCTGTCTGAGGATGAAAAGCAGTACTGAAATCCAACCTAGTGCCCATCGCTTCCTGCAACTTCTGCCAAAAACGAGAAGTAAACACCGAACCTCTGTCTGACACAATGGACATAGGTACTCCATGAAGGCACACAATATGGTTCACATACAACTTCGCCAATCTAGCAACTGAATATGTGGCTTTCACAGGCAAGAAATGTGCAGACTTCGTCAATCTGTCTATAATCACCCAGACGGAATCGTATCCATCCTTCGAACGAGGTAAACTGACCACAAAATCCAAGCTATCCTTTCCCACTTCCACTCGGGAATAGGAAGAGGCTGAAGCTTCCCAGAAGCTTCTGATGTTCGGCTTTCACTTGCTGACACGTCAAGCACTTAGCAACATAACCAGCAACATCCTTCTTCAATCCATCCCACCAGTATAGATCTCTGATACTGTGGTACATCTTAGTAACACCTGGATGAACGCTGTAGGCTGTAGAATGTGCTTCCTCTAAATCTCCTCTCTCAAATCATCCACATCAGGAACACACAATCTACCACTGATCCACAACACACCATCATCATCGAGTGTGAAATCAGTGAACTTCCCTGCTCTGACATTCTCTGCAAGCTCTTCCAGAATAGGATCTCGGCTCTGAGCTGCTTTAATCCTATCCCTCAGTATAGATCACACTTTAAACTGAGCTAACAGTCCACCTGATCTACTAATCTTCATCATCAGACCTTGATCCACCATCAAATGCAATTCCTGGATCAATGGTCTCCTCTCAACACTGATGTGAGCAAGACTACCTGAGGACTTCCTACTCAAAGCATCTGCTACAACATTAGCTTTACCCGGATGGTAAAGAATCTCGCAATCATAATCCTTCAACAGTTTCCAACCATCTTCTCTGCCTCAGATTCAAATCTCGCTGCTGAAAAATGTACTTAAGGCTCTTGTGATCAGTAAATATCTCACAAGTCACCCGTACAAATAATGTCTCCAAATCTTCAAAGCAAAGATCACTGCAGCCATCTCAGATCATGTGTAGGATAATTCTGCTCATGCTTCTTCAACTGCCTCGAAGCATAGGCTATCACCCTTCCATTCTACATCAACACACAACCAAGACCAATTCTAGAGGCATCACAGTAAACTGTGAACTTATCCATACTATTAGGCAAAGCTAATACTGGCGCTGTGGTCAACTTCTCCTTCAATAACTGAAAACTATTCTCACAAGCTTCTGACCACTCAAATCTAACATTCTTCTGAGTCAAGCGAGTCATAGGGGCTGCTATCCTGGAAAAATCCTGCACAAACCGCCTATAATACCCGGCTAAACCCAGAAAACTCCGAATCTCCGTAACAGAAGTAGGTCTAGGCCACTCAGATACTGCCTCAACCTTCTGTGGATCAACCTGAATACCTTCTTTAGACACTACGTGTCCAAGAAAAGAAACACTCTCCATCCAGAAATCACACTTCGAGAATTTAGCATAAAGCCGATGATCTCTCAGTGTCTGTAGTACAATCCTCAAGTGATATACATGCTCTTCCATACTCCTCGAATATACTAGTATATCATCAATGAAGACTACTACAAACTGATCCACATACGGTCTGAATACTCTATTCATCAGGTCCATAAAAGCTGCTGGTGCATTAGTCAAACCAAAAGACATCACCAGAAACTCATAATGACCATATCGAGTACGGAATGCTGTCTTAGGAATATCGGATTCACTGATCCACAGCTGATGATAACCCGACCTTAAGTCACCTTAGAAAAGAACTGTGCACCCTGTAGCTGATCAAATAAATCATCTATTCTCGGGAGAGGATACTTGTTCTTCACTGTCACCTTATTCAGCTCCCTGTAGTCAATGCACAGTCTCAGGGTACCATCCTTCTTCTTCACAAACAGGACTGGTGCACCCCAAGGAGAAACACTAGGTCTAATAAAACCTTTATCCAATAACTCTTGCAACTGCTCCTTCAACTCTCTCAACTCTGCAGGAGCCATACAATAGGGTGGCATAGATATAGGGGTAGTACCTGGTACCACATCTATACAGAACTCAATCTCTCTATGAGGTGGTAAACCTGGTAACTCCTAGGGAAAAACATCAGGAAACTCACAAGCAACAGGAACATCTGTGAGTGACAACTTCTCCACTGACGTATCCCTAACCAATGCCAAAAACCCCTGACAACCTTTCCTCAACAACTTCCTAGCTGCAATAGCAGAAATAAGATTCTGAGGTGCTGAACTCCTATCACCAACAAACTTAAATTCTACTTCACCAGGAATTCTGAAAGTCACCTCCTTATTCCTGCAATCAACCACGGCAAAGTGCTGAGATAACCAATCCATTCCCAAAATAACATCAAACTCCATCACATCCAACAAAATCAAATCAGCGGGTAATTCTCTATCTCCCACGAGAACTGGACAACCAGAAAGAACAATATCGGCGTCCAAAGAATCACTCAGAGGAGTGGCAACAGACAAAGGAAAAGCCATCCTCGAAGCTTGCCAACAAGATTTAGAAGCAAAAATAGGAGAAAACAAACGAATGCGTGGCACCCGGATCAAACAAAACCAAAGCATCCAGGTAACAAACAGAAAGAATACCTGCCACGACTGCATTAGATGCCTGAGCATCCTGCTGAGTCAGATGGAAGACTCTGGCCTGACCTCGACCTCCCTGCTGACTGGTAGAAGCCTGGCCAACACCTCTAACACCTCCTCTAGTACCTCTACCACGGCTCTGTTGTGGAACAAACTGAGTAGACTCTGATGCTGGGCTGGTGGCAACTGAAATGGCACGGGTGCTGCACTAGCAATCGACTGCTGTGGGAATCACGGAATTTGCTGCTGTTGATATCCAGAATAAGACACGATCTGGCAAAATGTCCTGTCTGCCCGCATCTAAAACATGTCAGCGGTGTCAGATAACACGGTCCCTGATGGACTCTACCACAAGTCTGACAAACACTGGCCGCTGATCCAGAACTACGACCACTACTGCTGCTCGAAGCACCTGACCCAAATCTGAACGATCTACGCTGACCTCCACGGCCATGCCTACTGTTCCGATGCACTCGCTGCTGCTGTCTCTGACTCTGCTGAGTCGAACCTCACTGCTGACTACTCGAACCAACATGAAAACTCGAATACGGAGTAGCCTGCGATCCACTCGACTGAACTCCCAACTGGTAATAATCAGGCATCGCTCCCTGCCTAACTAATCTCAGCTCGATCTCCTTAGCTAGCTCAATCACAGACTCCAGAGTAAGACCTGCTGTGGGCATACCAGCAAAAGCTGAACCCAACCAGTAACATACGTAGTAACAACGAAATACTGATCTCGCATCAGATCCTCAGCATATCTACCCAGACGAAGAAACTCTCGGGTATACTCCTCTACTGATCGATCTCCATGAGAAATATTGGTCAGACGAAGACGATAGCTCAACGAAGAGGCTCTGGATAAAATCTCCTCATGAATCGCTCTCGAAACTGAGCCAGGTCATCGTCATCATAGAGGGCTGGATCATCTGAATGAACCAATCTAGAGCTGGTCCCTCAACAGACAACTCAACAATCATGATCCGCTGGTACTCGGTATGAGCAGTCCGAGTCCAGTCTCAATCGCATGCAGAAAATCTAAAGGATCAGAAGTACCATCAAACGCAATCCTGCCAACTCTGGCATAGAACAAAGCTGCCTCAGGTCAGACATACCCTGCTGATAGGCAGGCTGAACAGGCTGAACAACTGGAGGAACAGGAACATCAAACTCAGGCTCACAGGCTCTTCGTCCTGTAACTCTCTCTGCCTACGGTGACCTGCCGCTCCTCGAGGTCTACCTCTGCCACGACCTCTACGTCTAACTGGCTGCTCAGGAGGTAAAACCTCATCCTGAAAAGACTCATCATCCTCGGCCTCAACGACCGGTGGAGCGACACGCGCTCGCCTCCTCATTCTAAAAAGACAAACGGAAAGATTCAGACAAAATAGACAACGGAGGAATAACGCTGAAAACTACAGCAAGGAATACTCATCAAGACATACTCGAACCTAATACACTGCAGTAGTCCAACAGAAAACACAACTTTAAAACTAGGGCCACAACTCACATAACTAAGCCCAGACACAGAACTCCACTCTGATACGAACCACGCTCTGATACCAACTTTGTCACGACCCAAAACAGGGGCCATGACCGGCGCTAGGGAACGGGAATTCTTTCGAATCCGGAACCCGTAGCAAGCCTAAAAATAAAATAAAGCATGCCATAATAACAATAAAAATATAATATGCAGCGGAAATAAAAATCATAATATCATTTTTCCATATCAACTGGATTTAATTCAAAACTCATCTTACCACATAGATGTATATAATCTTTAATACAAATCCAGTTTCAATATAATACATCTCTTTAAAATAAAGTACATGAAATCCAATACTTTAATTTACAACTACTGCAGTGTCTAGATAAAATAAATAAGACTCAAGTAGACAATTTACATAAAGAAGCCGGGGCGGAAGAAATCCGGCGTATCGACCTGCTACTGAGGTCTGAGGAAGTTGACTCTCCTGAAAAATAGTCAACGGAGGGGAGTCAGACCTCACTGAGTGAATTACTATAATCTATATACATACACACTAAGTGATAATGCATACAGTCAACAGTATATATATATCTAATATATATACAGGCAAATACACACAAATGCAGAAAAATCATTTTTATATATTTTACTGAAAAATCCCAATTTATGAAGGATCACATAGAACCCTAGAATATCGCAACCTCAGAATAATAGTGTTAAACAACACTCTGGCCATACAGGCTCACTTATACCAAATATATCCACTTAATCCATTTGGACAGTAGACTGGCCCCGAGACACTAAGTCAACCGAGCTCCAGCAGTCTAACTGTCAGTGTGATTGGCCCCGAGACACTTGGTCAACCGAGCTCCAGCAATCACACCCAAACCACATCTCACATATCGATAATCATAATCAAATCAATATCCACAAATAAGTTAGTAATATAGCCTAAATACTATAGGCGTACCGGTACGTACTCGGTCCTAGTGCTGCCCACTAGGTAGCACGTTCTATGGATATCCTTCATTAATAATATAAATCATTCATTCACAAAAATAAATGATGCATGAATGTAAGTGAAACAACAATATAAACCATATATATACCGAAAATATACCAAACATAAACCAGGTATATTTTGAGTATATATATGTCAAATAAATCCAATCAAATCATGAATTAAACTAAAAATATATTTAAAAACATTTTAAATATATTTTATTAACAAAACATGTATATAATTTATTATATACCAAAAATATACCAAAAATATACTTGAATATAAATCACATTATTTATGCATATTCAGTCAAAATAAAACATGCATTTTCTAAATCATGCATCCTAAGCATATATATATAATATAGTAACTCACCTAATGCGCTCCACGAGATAGGTCCGACGGGCCTGGTCCACTAGCCCTCGGTCTCGGCGCAACTAAACAAGCAATAAATAATCGACATCAGAATAAACCCTAACAAAAATCCTAGAATTCAATCTAGAGTATTAAACATAGAATCAAAAATTAGGGTTCGACTGGATATCACGTTTTACGAGAATTCTATCGAAAATCCGGCAGAACCTCCCCTGTAAAACGGACATCTCTCTACTCAAAAGAGTAGAGCCGACCCTGCAAAGAAACACACTTCGAAAAACGAGCTCAACACAATCAAAATCCCACGGTCGGACTCCAAACTACAGTCCACCGATCGGGGTCCACAAACACAGAACAATATTCCAGATACAACAAAAATATCCTCAAATCACAGAAATACATTTCATACATAGAAATTACATAATTGACCTTGAAACACTATAAAAACCGATTAAAACTCATTTTATTAGAAAAACCGTATATTATATATATAATTGAAAATACTTCCCGAAAAATAGTTTTAATTAGTTAAAAATACTAAATAATTTGTAGAAATCATTTTTATACCTTAAATAAATATTAAAACCAATTAAATTACATTTTTAGACAATTTAGGGTAAAATTACCAAAATACCCCTATATATATAAATATACTTAAATTACTTCAAAAATTCACCAAAAATCATACAATTACCCAAAATTAATTTTCTCAACATATTTATCAATAATATTAATAATTAAACCCAATTAACCAATTAAATTCAATTTAAAACACAATTAACCTAATTTTCCAAAATCACCTAAACTTCAATAATTAAAAATAAATACTTAGAAATTCATAAAAATTCCAAATAAATTCCTATAATTCATTTCAACAGCTAATTCAACCATAAACTCCAATTTCATAATTTAAATAATTAATTTCCGAAAATTAGAAAATAATATTAAAATATTCAAAAATACCCAAAAATCCAAAAAATCTCCAAAAATTCTACAAAAATTCATACATGAAGATTAAGCTACTAGAAACAACATTTGTGAAGGAAGGTTCCATGAATCATCCAATTCGAAGCTCAAAAAAATCAAAAACCCTAATAGGCCGAAATTTACAAATCGAAAACTAAGCAATTCTAGACCATTTTAGCTCAAACCAAAGCTAGAATCACACTCACCGGAGCTCAAGGAGAAGAAAGAGACTGGCGGTGTCGAAAACGGTGGCCGAAATCGGTGTGATCGACGGTGGGTTGATTTTCGGCTTCTCCGGCCAAAATCGTTCTCCCGACGCCGGAAACGGCCTCCTCAGGCGGCGAAACTGGTCGGGGAAGATGGTGGCACACCGGACGGCACACCCACGGTGAAGGAACGACGTGACAGGCGGCGGAACGACGATGGGGAATCGGTCGGAGAAGAAGAAGAAGTCGGGGGCCAAAATGTAATTTTGCAAACTTTTGTAATTTTTAACAAATATATGTATATATATATACTTTATACTATATATTAAAATAATATTAAATTACACACATCAAATATACACCACACACATAAAAATATTAATATTTTAATAATTTATACTAAATAAAATTAATTAAATAACAATAAAACAATTAAGTACTTAATAAAATATTAGGGTAATAATAAACCCTAATTAAATACATATACACACACAGGCTTTATTTAATAATTTAAAAATATGTATGAGTTCATGCAAGTCCGTAAATACATCTAAAATAATTAATAATAAATTGTTTACGTGAAAATTTCCCCAAAAATGCAAGTCCCGGGAAAATTTTACGTAAAACACTGTAAATAATATACCGTAATTAAAATAGGTTTTAAATACATATTAACTCGTAAAAATATCACATATATATTCAAAATTATTGACACTGCATATCCCGGTACAGTGTAAAAAAAATATTTTTAAAAACACGGGATATTACACTTATGATGAAATTTATTCAAAAATTGAACTTGGTTGTTGATTTTCTAGACTTTAAGGACTAAATTACAATATTTTTTAGGGTTTGATTGCAAATAAGTCATTTTTTCAGGGGTTTTTGATAATTAAAAGTTAAAAAATAAAAATAAATAAATAAATTTTAGGATCGGCACTGGTGTAATGTCGATTGACATTACACAATGCCGACCGGCATTGTGTAATGCCAATCGGCATTAGACAATGCGATAATATTCTAAGTTTTTAAATAATTGTAAACTGCATCGGGATATGCAGTGTTAATAATTTTCGTACATATTTATAATATTTTTAATAGTTTGATATTTATTAAAGCTAATTTTAATTATTTTAAGAGTTTTACATAAAATTTTCCAGGGAATGCTATTTTTGGGAAAATTAAAATGTAAATAATTTAATATTAATTATTTTAAATAGTTTTATGTATTTGCATGAGTTCATGCATTATTTTAATTTTCGTATTAAAATATATACATATACATGCATATATATACATATATTTAATAATTTTAGGGTTTATTAATTATTTTAATTATGTATATATATATATTATATAGTTGTCATTTTAATTGACATGTGTATATGTATATATAGTAATTATTTTAGATCATGTGGTGTACAATTATTTGAAATATAATAATATATAATATTATAGTTAAAGTTAAAGTTATAAAAATTGCCCTCATCCCTAACCTCACCTTCCCGATGTCCCCTTCCCCTCTCCCTACTACGCAATGCCGGCCACCTACTGTCACTGCGCCTCCCGGCGTGCCACCTCCTTCCTCCAATAACTCTGCCACCTGCAGACGTCCCTTCCGGTGCCAGAGAGGTGGATTTTGGTGTTTTGGTCGAAAGTTGGCCTCTTCTTCCTCCCTCACGTTTTCGACCACCAAAACCTGTCATTCTGGTGCCGTTGAAATCCTCAAACACCATAGAAGATGATTCTAAGCTTTCTTTAAGCTTAAAACTCGATTTGGTAAGGTTTTTGTCTAGTTTTCCAATTTCGGCCATTTAGGGTTCTCAAATTTTTTAAACTTCAATTTGATTGATTAAAGAAAACTCCCTTCACAAAATTTGATCCTTGTAGCTTAATCTACATGTGGTAATTTTTGTAGAATTTTTGGGAATTATTTTGATTATTTTGAATTTTTTATTATTTTCTAATTTTTGAAAATTAATTAATTAAATTGTGAAATTGTGTTTTATGGTAATTATAGGTGTTGAGATGTATTTTAGAAATTTATTTGTAATTTTTTTGAATTTTATATATTTATTTTGAATTTATTTAAGTTTATGTAATTTTGGAAAATTAGGTTAATTATGTGTTTAATTGAAATTAATTGGTTAATAGAATATATTTATTGATATTATTGAATTATATGTTGAGAAAATTAATTTTGAGTAATTATCTTATTTTTGGTCAATTTTTGATTAATTTTAGTGAATGTACGAAACTAGGGGTATTTTGGTCATTTGACACTAAATTGGTTAAAAATGTAATTAAATTGGTTTTAATAATTATTTAAGGTATAAAAATGATTTCTACAAATTATTTAGTATTTTTAACTAATTAAAACTATTTTTCATAAATTATTTTTAAATTATATATATAATATACGAATTTTCTAAATAAATGAGTTTTTATCGATTTTTAACATATTTTAGGGTCAATTATGTAATTTGGATTGATAAAATGTATTTTTAGTATAAAAGGGAATTTTTGGTATTTTGTAATTATTTTGTGAATTGTGGACCTTGGTCGATGAATTGTAGTTTGGAGTCCGACCGAGGAATTGTGGTTGTGTTCTATGTTTATTTTGAAGTGTGTTTTCTTTGCAGGACCGACTCTACTCTTTGAGTAGAGAGATGTCCATTTTACAGGGGAGGTTCTATCGGATTTTTGGTAGAATTCTCGTAAAACGTGATGTCCGGTCGAACTCTGATTCTAATTCTGTGTCTAGTATTCTAGATCGACTTTTTAGGAATTTCTGTTAGATTTATTTTGATTTTTGTTGCTATTTTTTTGTTTAGTTGCGTCAAGATCGAGGCCTAGTGGACCAGACCCATCGGACCCATCTCGAGGAGCGCAATAAGTAGTGAGTTGTTATTATATATATATGTGTGTTTTTAAGGTGCATGTTTTAGAAATGTATGGTTTATTTTAGTAAATTATGCATAAATGATTTAAGTATTACTTAAGTTTATTTTTGGTATATTTTGGTATATTTTAAATTATATGCATGTTTTATTAAACATTTATACTTAGAATGTTTTTTAATATATTTCTAGGTTATTTTGTAATTAATTGGATTTATTTGATGTATATATACTCGAAATGTACTTGATTTATTTTTGGTATATTTCTACTAAATATATGGTTTATGTTGCTATTCTATTGAAATTCATGCATCATTTATTTATGAATGTATGTTTTATATATTAATAAAGGATATCAATAGAATGTGCTACCTAGTGGGCAGCACTAAGACTGAGTACGTACCGGTACGCCAATAGTACTTAGGCTATATTACTAACCTATTTATGGATATTGATTGGATTGATTGATTTATTGGATGTGAGATATGATTTGGGAGTGTGATTGTTGGAGCTCGGTTGACCAAGTGTCTCTGTAATATCCCGTGTTTTTAAATATTTTTATACTGCATCGGGATATGAAGTGTTAATAACTCTTGTATATAATATTGATATTTTAGGAGTTTGTTATTTAATTAAAGCTTATTTTAATTATTTTATGTTATTTTAAGTACTTTACGTAAAATTTTTCCGGAAATTTTATTTTCAAGGAAATTAACACGTAAATAATTTAATATTAAATATTTTAAATAATTTCACGATTTTGTATGAATTCATATATATTTATAAAGTACTAAATAAATTGTATATATATGTGTATTTATTTATTTAACTAGGGTTTAATTAATTACCCTAATTTGTATTATTTAGTTTTAATATTAATTAAATATTTTTTTTAGTGTATAAATTATTAAATATATTAACATATGTGTGTGGTGTATATTTAATGTGTGTGAGATTTTATATTAATATAATATATAGTGTGAGTATATAAATATACATATATATATAAATTATTGTAAAAAAATATAAAGTTTGATTTATTTACGGTTGTGCCATCGTTTTCTTCCTCCTCCACCCCGATCGATTTCAGTCCTCACCACCACCTACCATCTCGTTTTCAGGCCGTCGGTGTGTCGTCTGGTGTGCCACCTCCTTCCTCCAGCTGTTCCGCCACCAGCAGAGCCCATTTCTGGCATCGAGAAGCTCGTTTTGGCCGGAGAAGCCGAAACTCTTCTCACCATCGTTCACAGCGTTTTTGGCCACCGTTTTCGACATCGCTAGTCTCTATCTTCTCCTTGAGCTTTGGTGAGTGTGATTCCAAGCTTTTTTTCACTTAAAATGGTCTAGATTTGCCTAGGTTTCGATTTTTGCAATTCGGCCATTTTAGGGTTCTTGATTTTTTTGAACTTCGAATTGATTGATTCACGAAAAATTCCTTCACAAATGTTGTTTCCCTTATCTTAATCTACGTGTGTGAAATTTTATATAATTTTTGGAGTTTATTTTGATTTTTTGGTATTTTTGAATATTTTATTATTATTTTCTAATTTTCGACAATTTATTTAATTAGTTATGAAATTGTGTTTTATGATAAATATAGGTGTTGAAATGAATTATAGAAATTTATTTGGAATTTTTTTGAATTTTTATGTATTTATTTTGAATTTAATTAGTTTATGTAATTTTGAGAAAATAGGGTTAATTGTGTGTTTAATTGAAATTAATTAGTTAATTGAATTTAATTATTGATATTATTGATAAATATGTTGAGAAAATTATTTTTGTGTAATTATATTATTTTTGGTGAATTTTTGGATTTATTTTAGTATATTTATATATATAGGGGTATTTTGGTAATTTTACCCTAAATTGGCTAAAAATGTAATTAAATTGCTTTTAATAGTTATTTAAGGTATAAAAATGATTTCTAAAAATTATTTAGTATTTTTAACTAATTAAAACTATTTTTCATAAATTATTTTCAATTATATATATAATATACAATTTTTCTAATAAAATGAGTTTTTATCGGTTTTTACTGTGGTTTAGGGTTAATTATGTAATTTATACTTATTAAATGTATTTCTATGATATAAGGGTATTTTCGGTATTTCTATATGGTTTTGTGAATTGTGGACTTCGATCGGTAAACTGTAGTTTGGAGTCCGACCGAGGGGTTGTGGTTGTGTTTTGTGTTTATTTTCGAAGTGTGTTTCTTTGCAGGGCCGACTTTACTCTTTGAGTAGAGAGATATCCATTTTACAGGGGAGGTTCTGCTGAATTTTTGGTAGAATTCTCGTAAAACGTGATGTCCGGTCGAACCCTAATTTTGATTCTGTGTCTAATATTCTAGATCGAGTTTCTAGGATTTTCTGTTAGGTTTATTATGATGTCTGTTATTTTTGTATGTTTAATTATGCTGAGACCGAGGCCTAGTGGACCAGGCCTGCCGGACCTATCTCGAGGAGCGCACTAAGTGTGAGTTACTAATATATATATATATATATATATATATATATATGTTTTAGGGTGCATGGTTTAGAAATGTATGTTTTATTTTGATTAATTATGCATAAATAATTCAATTAGTATTTAAGTTTATTTTTAGTCATTTTGGTTCATCTTTAGTTTATTTTTGGTATATTTTAAATTATATGCATGTTTTGCTAATAAATTAGGTTTAAAATGTTTTTGAATATATTTCTAGTTTATTTTGTAATCTATCTGGATTTCTTTGACGTATATATACTCGAAATATACCTGGTTTACTTTTGGTATATTTCTAGTATATATATATATAGTTTATATGGTTATTTTATTCAATTCATGCATCATTTACTTTTATGAATGTATGTTTTATATATTAATGAAGGATATCAATAGAACGTGCTACCTAGTGGGCAGCACTAGGACCGAGTACGTACCGGTACGTCGATAGTATTTAGGCTATATTACTAACCAGTTTGTGGATATCGACTGGATATGATTATTTGATGTGTGATATGATTTGGGAGTGTGATTACTGGAGCTCGGTTGACCAAGTGTCTCGGGGCAATCACACTGACAGTTAGACTATTGGAGCTCGGTTGACTTAGTGTCTCGGGGCTAGTCTACTGTATAAATGGAATAAGTGAATATTTTGGAATAAGTGAGCCTGTATGGCTAGAGTGTTGTCTAACACTGTTTGAGGTTGCGATTTTCTAGGGTTCTATTTGATCCTTCATAAACAGTGATTTTAAATATATATATATATATATATATATATATATATATATATATATATATATATATATATATATATATATATATATATATAAAATGATTTTTATTGCATCTATGTGTATTTGCTTGTATACATACACATTATATATACTTTTGATTGTGTGCATTGGCATTTAGTATGCATGTATATATATTATAGTAATTCACTCAGTGAGGTCTGACTCCCCTCTGTTGACTATTTTTCAAGAGAGTCATCGTCTTTAGACCTCAGTAGCAGGCCTGTACGCCGGATTTCTTCCGCCCCGACTTCTTTATGTAAACTGCTCACTTGAGTTTTATTTTATGATCTAAACACTGCAATAGTCGTAAAATTGTTAAAAGATATTGTATTATATTTGTATGAGATATGTACTTTAAATATTTGAACTGGATTTGTATTAAAAGAGTTTATTTATATATATGAGATGAGGATTTGATTTAATCTCATTTGGTGGAAATATTATTTTGATATTTATGATTTTATTCCGCTGCGAATTATGTTATTATTAGTATTGCACGTTTTATTTATTTTTAGGCTTGCTACGGGTTCTGGATTCGAAAGAATTTCCGTTCCCTAACGCCTATCATGGCCCCTGTTTTGGGTCATGACAAATGGCCAATCACACTGACAGTCAGACTGCTGGAGCTCGGTTGACTTAGTGTCTCGGGGCTAGTCTACTGTCCATAATGGAACAAGTGAATATGTTTGGAATAAGTGAACCTGTATGGCTAGAGTGTTGTCTAACACTGTTTAAGGTTGCAATTTTCTAAGGTTCTATTTGATCCTTCATAAACAGTGATTTTCAGTAAAAATATATATAAAATGATTTTGCTGTATCTGTGTGTATTTACTTGTATATATATTTATTATATATACCATTGACTGTGTGCATTGTCATTTAGTATGCATGTATATATATTATAAAAATTCACTCAGTGAGGTCTAACTCCCTTCCATTGACTATTTTTCAGGAGAGTCATCGTCTTCAGACCTCAGTAGCAGATCCATATGCCAGATTTCTTCCGCCTCGGCTTCACTATGTAAACTGCTTATCTAAGTTTTATTTTATAATCTAGACACTGCAGTAGTTGGAAACAGTTGTGGGGTTTATGTATTATTTTTATATGAGTTATGTATTTTAATGATTTGAACTGGATTTGTATTAAAAGTTTATTTATATATGAGATGAGTTGTTCAATTTAATTTCATTGGTGGATATTTATTTTATTATATTTTTTATTTTATTTCCACTACAAAATATATTATTTATGTTATTATGATTATTGCATGTTTTATTTTATTTTAAGGCTTGCTACGGGTTTCGGATTCGAAAGAATTCCCATTCCCTAGTGCCAGTCATGGCCCCTGTTTTGGGTCGTGACAAATACCGATCGGCATTGTACAATGCCGGTCGGCATTGTACAGTACCGATGCGTAATAATTCCATTTTTTGATTTTTTCACGTATTTTTCCTTATTTTTATCAATTTTTTCAGTGTTTTAATTGGTTAAAAATTCAAATTTTATCCTTATGATTATCTGATAGGGTTTTTTTAAACACAGAAGGTTTTTTTTTAATTCAAAACAAACGCTATCTGATCTAATCAGATAGGTCTGTTCCTCCTTTGGAGGAAGTTCAGTATGCGCAGACTCTGCATTTAAATGCAGAGTTTGCATGCGTGTGGAGGAGAAGGGGTTTTTTTTGGCTGGAGGCTTGGCTGAAGGATTTTTTACAGATGGAAAAAAAAGGCTTTGATTTCTTCTGTTCTTTAAAAAACCCTAATTTTGCAGTTCATTTAAGAAAGACGATATAGCGATTTTTAGTCTCAGTCCATAATCAAATCAACACTGAGTCAATTTCATCTGTGAAATCCTAATTTGAGGGCCGAAAAAGGGCATATGCACCAACATTCATTTTTTCTTTCTTCTCTTCCTGTGATTTCATTCATTTCATTAATTATTTTATTATTTAATTTCACTACTAATTTGATTATTTTTTTTTTGTTTTGATGTGGATTGAGGAGGGAGGATACCGCTTGTGTTTAATTGAACAGAAGATCCATGGAATACTATGGATGAACCTGTACTGTTTTAATAATAGTTCTTAGGATTTTAATTTTTATTCTGCTTTTTGGGTATCCTGTGTAGTTTATTTTAATTTCTGCGTGCATAATTATTTAATTTTAATTCTGTACGTAATTTGTTATAGCCCCAGTAGTGGGAATAGTGAAAGATTTAATTTCTGTATTTTAAAATTAATTAATAATTAGGTTCAATTGGGTAAAAAAATCAATAGTGGCAGTAGCTTAAATTAAGGTTTGCATATAATTAATTTAGGGTTTTTTTAGAAAATCACTGTAATGTTTGTTTGATCTATTTTTTGTGTTTTGTTTATTTCAGGCTTGTTTTTTTTTTATGTTTTTATGTTTTTGTGGCCCAAGCCCACGTTTAGGTCTAACCCACTTAATAAATAGGCTTAAAAAATGATTTAGGTTTTTTTAAATAATTAAAATCACTTAGGCCCATTAGGTTAATTAGATTTTAGGTCACCTTAGTTAATTAAAATTGTTTAGACTTAGCTCAACCCATTTAATTACATTTCTTTTAAAATAAATAGACTTAGGCCCACATTTCATTTTAAAATAAAACCAGATTAAGACTTAGGACCCACCAATTTAATTTCTTCTTTAAAATTGAATAGACTTAAGCCCATATCTTATAAAGACTAAAAAATAGATTTAGGCTCATTAATTAATAAAATGTAGGCCCACTTTTATTCTATTTTCACTTGTAAATAAATGTAGATTTAGCTAACTTATTTAATAAAATTAACATAGTTTAGACTAGGGATGACGTGATCTTGAGTGCATTTTAACTTGTATTTTTATTGACTTGTTGCCTTTTTGGGTAGATGGATAGTAATTAGGTTTAATAAAATTGCATATAATTAGAGGATGAAATAATTATTTATAAAATTATTCTAAATGAACACGAGACTAAGAGAAGTTAGTATTCCGTATCCAGAATCTCCTGGTTGTGGTGCTAATTTCTTTTAGAGAATCAAGTACCCTTAATCAAATTGTCCTAATTATTACCCTGGGTGGCGACTCCTCATCTCCATGCCATGTCTTTGTGATAGTGGTTAGTGTGTTCTCTAAGGCCCTGAGCCTAAACAGTGTCGCGGTTGCTAAAATCTTGGACACGCACTAAACCTCACCGTCTACAATGGTGACTCCATTGGGGATAAGAGATATTAATTCTACTTTATTCTTTAGAATTGTTTTATTGATTATTATTTCATTCTTGCATTCATTCTGCATGTCCCTACTAAACCGATGGTGTTGGTTTATAATTCCATGATTCCACTAGCTTTATGGAGTTGTAGATTGGCTAACCATCACTCTTAGCCTTAACTCGGTTCAAGAGAGATTACCGGGCTCATTTAACTAGAGTTTGTAACCCAAGTCCCTAAGGGGGGTAATCTTCTCTCGAGTTGGTAAAGGATGTTGGGCCCCTTTGACCTTGGCTTGTATCTCAAAGTCCATAATGGAGAGCATCTTGCTAAGGGAACCTTAACTTTTCACTGGACCCTAACCACATATAATGGCCTAGTTACTTCCTCTAGGATCTTCACCCAAAGTGCTTGTTTGTTTGAATTGCCATGAGGTATTTCTATTTATAAAAGCCCAGGCCTATACCTTTGAAGCTCATTCAGGCTAATAAGGATTAGGCTAGACCTTTATATTTAGAAATGTTGCTTCTGTGCTTTATCTTTTAAGAGAGATTTGGCATGTGCGTTGGCTCTTATATCCCCTGTTGATATGAAGGCCAAGACAAAAAATCCTAGGAAAAGAAACTCACTATTGAACATGTGTGTGGAGAAATAAGGTTGGAAGGCTTATGCTTGTTGCCTGTCAATTGCTTCTTGATACTTGCTACTTGCTACTTGCTAAATGCTTGCATGCTACTTGTTACGTAGCACGTGCATTATGCAGACATGCATACATACAGTCCATGCATCATATTAATACCTTATTTTGCAACCATCATAGATTCATCCGGGTCCTCTCGTATCTAGGGATGAAAAGGTGGCAATTGACCAAAGTTGATTTAAGTCCAGAATCTATAGTTTAAGGCATTCTTCACAGACTGGAGAGACTAGAGGGGAGTCCAATTAACCCACTATTCCTAGAAGCTGAATTAGCTCATACTAAACAAACTGAAACGGAATAACAACCAGAGATGTGGACCTTAGAGGACATTAAGGGAGCTTTGATGGATGACATGAGAGCTATGATGCAAGATGAACTGAGACAGGCTTTGGCCGAACTAATGCAACCTATTATTGGACAACCATCTGTTGCTGTTATTGAACAACCACCAGCTGCCACTGTTGAACAGCCACCTGTTGTAGGAGCTCCACCTATTGCTCCTCCACCTATTGTTAATAATATTAGGGGGCAACCTGCTCCTAAAAATGTGCCTGCTACTGATGTGAGAATGGAAGATATTGAAAACTACATGGTAGAAAAGGCAAAGAGAGAGTCACTTGAATTGGTTCAAGATCTTAAGTCTAAGTAAATGCAAGCATTGACTCAGAAAATGTCCAAGATGGAAGAGTTAATTAGAGGACAAGGGATGGGATATTCTTTTGACTTTGATGACATGCTAAAAATAGAGGGGGATAAGCTGCCTGAAAAATTTAAAATGCCTCAACTACCGAAGTTTGATGGGAGAGGAGATCCAAGGATCCATTTAAGTCAATACAGCACAACCATGAGCACTACTAAAGCACCATTATCAGTAGTTTCTAGGCTATTTGTACTGTCCCTAGAAGGAATGGTTGTAAACTGGTACCATGGGTTAGAAAAGTCTGTTAGAGTTAACTGGAAGGAACTATGTACTGCATTCTTGAAGCAATATGATTATAACACTCGATTGGAAGTGTCAATTAGGGATTTGGAGTTGACTAAGAAAAAACCAAATGAATCCTTTTCTGATTTCTTAAATCATTTCATGAATAAAGCAAGGATGATGAAAAACAAGCTTGCTGAGAAGGATCAAATTAGAATGATAATTTGTAACGTGTCACCTAATTTGGTCGAGAGGCTACAGATGATGAATCCCAAAACCTTTATGGATTTGTATGATGATGGGTTACAAGCTGAGGAAATTGAAAGTGAGAAAAAGAAAACTGTTAGAGGCACAAGAACTTGAAACTACCCAACTGGGGGCATACAACAAGGAAGTACTAGTCGAGCTGTAAAGGTGTGTGCAGTTCAGCAACCTCAAAGGTTCTCCAACTTCAACCAACCACTCTCTAAAGTCCTAGAGAGGCTAATCCAAAAAGGCCTGCTCTGACCTTTAACCTTTTCCAAACCCTTGAACCCAAATCTCCCGGCTATGATCCAAACAGTTACTACAAGTTTCATCAAGTAGCTAGCCATTCCACAGATACCTGCATTCGCCTAAAACATGAGATCCAAAACCTAATAGACTTCAAAAAAATCACCAACCCTGAGAAATCCAATTCCAACCTAAACACCAGAAATAACCCTTTCCCAAATTACTGAAACGTTCCATCACCATCCACCATGATGATCAAATTAAGGGTTAGTGAAAAAGAAGTGCTAAGCTCCTTTAAGGACCTAAACCCTATACCCAATGGAGAACCTTTTGGACAGTCACAGAGAGGAGTAGAAGACTTATTGGGCCAGCCCTTAGGCAAGTTTGATTACAAAGTATTCTACTTGAAACCACCCTCTGTTGATATCCCTATTGAATCAATTGAGCCCTCAAGTTGGGGAGATGAGTTTGATGATAAGCCAGTAAAAGAAGAGCCTGAAATTCCTAAGCAGTTGCTAAGAGGAGTTGAAGATATATTGGGATAACCTTCGGGCAAGTTTGATTATAGAGTATTCTATTCTAAACCCGCTTCTGCTGACATCCCCATTGAATCGATTGTGCTAACAGGATGGGGTGATGAGTTTGAGGAAGATGAATTTTTAACCCCAGAACTATCCTAAGAAGGGGTGGAAGAGCTGCTAAGTCAATATATGGACAAGCTGAGGGAGTTGAAGGGAAAAGAAACATGCATAGTGGAAGTTTGGAAAAATGGGAAAAGAGAACGGATCGTAGGGGCTATGGAAATCTGGTATGATTCTAATGAAGAAAAATCCACTGGAGTCGATGTATGGAGTGATATCCAAATGTAAATCATGTTACCAAAAGCAGGAGGAATTACCGGGCAACAGAAAAGCAAAATGAAAGAGTAGCAGAAAGGGAAGAAACAAAAGATGCAGAAGTAGAGGAAGGACAGAAAGAAGACCTGATCCTGGAACAACTCAAGAAAGCTAAGGCAAACATTAGCATTTGGGAATTACTGATGCATTTAGGCAGCCATAGAAGGGCTCTGGTTAAAGCTTTGTCGAACATGAGCATTGAAACAGCCGCTACTCCAGAAGTTATGGTGGCAAAGGTTACAAAAAAGAAACATGGGCTGGTAGCATTCTCAGATGATGACTTGCCTTTAGAGGGAAGAAATCATAACAAGGCATTATTTATCCCAGCTGAAGTAAAAGGGAAGAGAACCAACTTTATGATGGTGGATGATGGTTCAGCTATAAATGTATGTCCACTAAAAATCCTACCTAATTTGGGTCTAAAAGTAGATGACTTGACGGATTCAAACCTCATAATCAGAGCTTACGATGATAGTACCAGGAATGTGGAGGGAACATTTTAAGCTTTAGTTAAAATAAGGCCTGTAAAGTCAACTGTTGAATTTACTGTACTGGACATCCCTGTTACCTATGCCCTGCTATTAGGAAGGCTATGGTTTTATGCCCTGGGAGGAGTACCTTCAACAGTGCACTAGAAAATAAAATTCCCTCATGAAGGAGATGTCATGATAATAGAAGCTGGAACCAATACAACTGTGGTAGCATACTTGATAAATAGAAGCAAGTGTGTGTTCTGCCTGGTTTCCAAGTTGCTGGAATATTTGATGAGATGGATCCTAGGGTTGCAAAAATGATGGAAAGCATGAATTATCGACCTAGACAGGGGCTCAGGGAGAATGAACAAGGACGCCTTAAGCCCCCGAACATTAAAACCCAGGACCATATGAAGGGTTTGGGATATACTGAGGCAGGACCAGCTAGCAAAGGAGCAAAGAACAAAGAGAAAGCAAAAAGAAATAAACCCTTAGGAAGGATTGGACCACTAAGTGAGAATTTCATCAAGCTAGGGGAAGACAAGTATTATCTGGGCACCAAAGAGTCTATTAATGTGGCTGAAAAAGATGTCCCTGGGTTTGAGATCTTCAAGGAGCAGATTATGGAAAGCCTAGTGACCAGCAACAAAGAGGAAGTTATAAAGCAAGTAACTAAAAGGATGGGTGATGATGTCATTGAGGAGCTGCTGTGTTTGCCACTTGAGAAGGAACCACCCCAGGACTTAGCTATTGTCATTAGTGATAGTTTCATTGATGTTTTTTATGAAGAAACTGATGTAATAATGTTCGGTCTTTATGCGGATGAAGATGTTATTTTTCTTATGGTCAATGATATGAATGTTGGTTTTGCTTATTTATGTGATGTGCATCCTGATAGTTCTGTGCATTATAATTTTGATCGGTCATGCATGTTTGACATTAATTTAATTTAATTTGATTCATTTAACATAGGCACAAATGATAATCCAAAGAACATCTATATATCACATGATGTAACTCATGAAGAGAGAAAAAATTTTGAAAGAATATTAATAAAAAGAAAGGTAGTATTCACTTGGACTTATGAAGACATGCCAGGTTTGGACAAGGAAATAGTAGAGCATCACATTCTAACTCATCCAGAAACCAAGCCGGTTAAATAGAAATTATGCAGATTAAGACCATAATGGACAAAAAAGATAAGGGAGGAAATTGCCAAGCAAATACAGGCTAACTTCCTAGAAGTAGTAGACGACCCTCAATGGCTAGCAAACATAGTACCTATTCCTAAGAAGGATGGTAAAGTATGAATGTGTGTAGATTTTAGGGATCTAAACAAAGCCTGTTCAAAGGATGACTTCCCATTACCTCACATTGATGTAATAGTGGATAGCGCTGCAGCAAGTGCAATATATTCTATTATGGATGAATTTTTCGGGTACAACCAAATCATGATGGCAGTCATGGATAAGATTAAGATAAATTTCATCATAAAATGGGGGGCCTATTGTTACAAGGTGATGCCTTTTGGACTAAAGAATGCAGGTGCAACTTACCAAAGAGCCGCTACTACACTTTTCCATGATATGATGCATAATGAGGTTGAAGTGTATGTGGATGACATGATGATCAAATCAGAGACAAGAGGAGGACATTTTAAAGCCATAGATAAGTTCTTAGCCTGAATTGAAAGGTACAACCTGAGACTCAACCCGAAGAAGTGCATTTTTGGGGTTACTTCAGGGAAATTGTTAGGACATATAGTGAGCAGCTAAGGAATTGAAGTGGATCCAGATAAAGTGAAAGCCATCCAAGAAATGCCGGGACCAAAGACAGAGAAAGAAGTAAGAGGATTCCTTGGCAGATTGCAGTATATTAGTAGGTTTATCACAAAACTCATTAACATTTGTGACCCTATCTTTAAGCTCTTAAGGAAAGATCAGCCAGTTAAGTGGAATGATGATTGTCATAAAGCTTTCGATAAGATCAAGGAGTATCTTGTTAATCCACCTGTTCTGAAACCACCTAGACAGGGTAAGCCATTGGTTTTGTACTTGGCTTTAGAAGAGAATGCAATGGGGGTAATGTTAGCACAAGAAGGGTCAAATGGAATAGAGCACGCAGTGTACTACTTGAGTAAGAAGTTTCTATCGTACGAGGGAAAATATGATTTAGTAGAAAAGACATGTCTGATAATGATTTGGGCTACAAGAAAATTAAGGCATTATTTTCAATCTTACAAGTTTCAAGCTATTTTATGAATAGACCCTTTAAGGTATCTGTTTCAAGCACCGGCTTTAACTGGAAAAATGTCTCGATGGTTGGTACTCTTAACTGAATTTGATATAAAATACATTACTACAAAGATAATCAAGGGAAGAGCAGTAGCATAATTCTTAGCTCAGAATGTGATCAAAGATGAAGAGTAATGGAATTTAGAGTTTCCATATGAGAACTTAATAATTGTAGAGCACCGGGAGTGGAAACTTTACTTTGATGGAGCTGTAAACAACAAAGGAGCTGGATTGGGAGTGATTCTTGTTACACCAGAAGGAGAAACCATACCAATGGCAAAGAAATAGGATTTCAAGCTCACAAACAATATGGCTGAGTATGAAGTATGTATCTGTGGGATTGAGGCGGCTGTGGCAGCTGGAGCGAAAGATTTGTTGGTTTATAGAGATTAAATGTTAGTCATCAATTAGGCTAATGAAGAATTGGAAGTAAAAGAGGAAAGGCTGAAGCTTTATATCTGCTATTTGAAAGCCTTAATGAAGAATTTCACCAAATGTCTCTTTATCCATCTATCCAGAGACGATAATCAGATGGCGGATGCACTTACAACACTCTCTTCAATATGGGATGGTACAACTGGGTTGGCTATGAAACCTTTAGTGATCATGAAGTCTAGAGCATCGTGTTATAGGGGTGAGCAGATTATGAATGTTCAAATGGGGCCCGAAGAAAAGCCTTGGTTTTATGATGTCCAAAAGTTCATTGAAAAGAGAATTTATCCAAATAAAGTGACCTTGAAAGAAAGATATGCTCTTCATATTCTTGCACATAACTATGCAAGTCATGATCGGGTATTAGACAAAAGAATGCTGAACGGGATATAGCTCAGGTGTCTCAAAAAGGATGAAGTTGAAGAGGTGATGTAAGAGATTGTAGGGGCTTGCGTTTCTCATATGAACGGGATGATTCTAGCTAAGAAGATACTCAGACAAGGGTATTACTGGATGACTATGAAAAAGGATTATATCATGACAATAAGATAATGCCATTAATGTCAGATCCACGGGAATCTTAGTCACATGCCTCCAATAGTGCTGAATAGTTTATCATTCCCTTGGCCCTTTGTAGCATGAGGAATTGATATCATAGGAAAAATAAGACTGACAGCATCAAATGGGCATAAATACATAGTGGTGGTGTAATATCCCGAGTTTTTAAATATTTTAATACTGCATCGGGATATACAGTGTTAATAATTTTATATATAATTATGATATTTTTACGAGTTGATAAGTATTTAAAACTTATTTTAATTAATGTATATTATTTTAAGTGCTTTACATAAAATTTTCCCGAGAATACTATTTTTGGGGAAATTTTCACGTAAATTATTTATTATTAATTATATTAAATAGATTTTCAAACTTGCATGAACTCATATATATTTTTGAAGTACTAAATAACATATATATGTGTATTTATTTATTTAATTAGGGTTTAATTAATTACCCTAATATTTTATTATTTATTAATTAGTTTTATTGTTATTTAATTATTTTTATTTAGTATTAAATTTTAAAATATTAAATTATATGTGTGCGGTGTATATTTAATGTGTGTGATTTTATATTATTTTAATATATAGTGTAAAGTATATATATATATACGTATTATAGTGTTAAAAATCAAAATTTTTAGCAAATTACCATTCCGCCCCCGACTCCTCCTCCTTCTTCCCCGATCACCTCTCATCACCAACCACCGTCTGTCATGCCATTCTCTTGCTGTTGGTGTGCCTCCCGGCGTGCCACCTCCTTCCCCAGCCTTCCCCGCCGCCTGCTGCAGCTGTTTCCGGCGTCAGGAAGCCCGTTTTTAGTCGGAAAGCCGAAAGTGGAAGCTAACATCGATCGACGTGATTCCGGCCACCGTTTTTGACACCACCAATCTCTTTCTTCTCCTTGAGCTCCAATTAGTGTGATTCCAAGCTTTGTTTCACTTAAAATGGTCTTGATTTGCTTAGGTTTCGATTTTGGTAATTCGGCCATTTTAGGGTTCTTGATTTTTTTGAACTTTGAATTGATTGATTCATGAAAAATTTCTTCACAAATGTTGTTCCCCTTAGCTTAATCTACATGTGTGAATTTTTGTAGAATTTTTGGGAATTATTTTGATTTTTGGGTATTTTTGAATATTTTATTATTATTTTCTAATTTTCGAAAATTAATTAATTATATTATGAAATTGTGTTTTATGATAAATATAGGTGTTAAAATGAATTATAGGAATTTATTTGGAATTTTTATGAATTTCTATATATTTATTTTGAATTTAATTAGTTTATGTAATTTTGAGAAAATAAGGTTAATTGTGTTTTTAATTGAAATTAATTAGTTAATTGAGTTTAATTATTGATATTATTGATAAATATGTTGAGAAAATTAATTTTTCGCAATTATATGCTTTTTGGTGAATTTTTGGAGTAATTTTAGTATATTTATATATATAGGGGTATTTTGGTAATTTTACCTTAAATTGACTAAAAATATAATTAAATTGGTTTTAATAGTTATTTAAGGTATAAAAATGATTTCTATAAATTATTTAGTATTTTTAATTAATTAAAACTATTTTTTGTAAATTATTTTTAATTATATATATATAATATACGATTTTTCTAATAAAATGAGTTTTTATCAATTTTTACTGTGTTTAGGGGTTAATTACATAATTTCTAATTATTAAATGTATTTCTGTGATACAAGGGCATTTTTGGTATTTTCATAATTATTCTGTGAATTGTGGACCCCGGTCGGTAGACTGTAGTTTGAAGTCCGACCGAGGGGTTGTGGTTGTGTTTTTGTGTCTATTTTTTGAAGTGTGTTTCTTTGCAGGGCCGGCTCTACTCTTTTAGTAGAGAGATGTCCATTTTACAAGGGAGGTTCTGCTGAATTTTTGGTAGAATTCTCATAAAACGTGATGTCCGGTCGAACCCTAATTTTGATTCTGTGTCCAATATTCTAGATCGAGTTTCTAGGGTTTTCTGTTAGGTTTATTTTGATGTCTATTATTTTTGTATGTTTAGTTACGCCGAGACCGAGGCCTAGTGGACCAGGCCCATCGGACCTATCTCGAGGAGCGCACTAAGTGTGAGTTACTATTCTATATATATATGCTTTAGGGTGCATGATTTAGAAATGTATGTTATTTTGATTAATTATGCATAAATAATTCATTTGGTATTTAAGTTTATCTTTAGTTTATATTCAGTATATTTTGGTATATTTTCAAATTATATGCATGTTTTATTAATAAATTATTCTTAAAATGTTTTATGTATATTCTTGGTATATTGTTAGTTATTGGATTTATTTGACATATATATACTCGAAATATACCTGGTTTATTTTTGGTATATTTCTAGTATATATATGGTTTATGTTGCTATTTTATTTAAATTCATGCATCATTTATTTTTATGAATGTATGTTTTATATTTAAAATGAAGGATATCAATAGAACGTGCTACCTAATGGGCAGCACTAGGACTGAGTACGTACCGGTACGCTTATAGCATTTAGGCTATATTACTAACCTGTTTGAGGATATTGATGAGATTTGATTATTTGATGTGTGAGAAATGATTTGGGAGTGTGATTGCTGGAGCTCGGTTGACCAAGTGTCTCGGGGCCAATCACACTGACAGTCAGACTGCTGGAGCTCAATTGACTTAGTGTCTCGGGGCCAGTTTATTGTCCAAATGGATCAAGTGACCATATTTGGAATAAGTGAGCCTGTATGGCTAGAGTGTTGTCTAACGCTGTTTAAGGTTGCGATATTCTAGGGTTCTATTTGATCCTTCATAAACTGTGATTTTCAATAAAAATATATTAAATGATTTTTATTGCATTTGTGTGTAATTGCTTGTATACATACATACTATATATACTTTTGACTGTGTGCGTTGGCATTTAGTATGCATGTATATATATTATAGTAATTCACTCAGTGAGGTCTGACTCCCCTCTGTTGACTACTTTTCATGAGAGTCATTGTCTTCAGACCTCAGTAGCAGGCTTGTACGCCGGATTTCTTCCGCCCCGACTTCTTTATGTAAACTGCTTATCTGAGTCTTGAGTTTTATTTTTATAATGTAGACATTGCAGTAGTTGTAAATAAATTGAGTGTTTTATGTATTATATTTGTGTGAGTTATGTATTTTAAGAATTTGAACTGAAACTTGTATCAAAGGATTTACATATATGGGATGAGGATTTGATATAAATTCATTTGGTGTAAATGTTATTTTTGATATTTATGATCTTATTTTTGCTGCATTAAATACTGTTATTATTACTATTGTATGTTTTATTTTATTTTTAGGCTTGCTACGGGTTCTGGATTCGAAAGAATTCCCGTTCCCTAGCGTCGGTCATGGCCCCTATTTTGGGTCGTGACAAAGTTGGTATCAGAGCGGAATTCTGTGTCAGGGCTTAGTTATGTGAGTCGTGGCCCTAGTTTTCAAGTTGTGTTTTCTTTTGGTAACTACTACAGTGAATTAGGTTCGAGTATGTCTTGATGAGTATTCTTTGCTTTAGTTTCTGCGTTATTCCTCCGTTGTCTATTTTGTCTGAATCTTTCCATTTGTCTTTTCAGAATGAGGAGGCGAGCAAGTGTTGCTCCACCGATCGTTGAGGCCGAGGATGATGAATCTTTTCAGGATAAGGTTTTACCTCCTGAGCAGCCAGTTAGACGTAGAGGTCATGGCAGAGGTAGACCTCGAGGAGCGGCAGGTCACCATAGGCAGAGAGAGTTACAGGACGAGGAGCCTGTAGAGCCTGAGTTTGATGCTCCTGTGCCTCCAATTGTTTCGCCTGTTCAGCCTGCCTATCAGCAGGGTATGTCTGACCTTGAGGCAGCTTTGTTCTATGCCCGAGTTGGCAAGATTACGTTCGATGGGACTTCTGATCCATTAGACTTTCTGCATGCGATTGAGACTCGGACTCGGACTGCTCATACCGAGTACCAGCAGATTATGATCGTCGAGTTGTCTGTCGAGGGACTAGCTTTGGACTGGTTTATTCAGATGATCCAGCCTTATATGATGACGATGACCTGGGCTCAGTTCAGAGAGCGATTTATGAGGAGATTTTATCCAGAGCCTCTCCGTATGAGCTATCGTCTCCGATTGACCAACATTTCTCGTGGTGATCAATCAGTAGAGGAGTATACCCGAGAGTTTCTTCGGCTGGGTAGATATGCAGAGGATCTGATGCGAGATCAGTATTTCACAGTCACTACCTATGTCATCGGATTGGGTTCAGTATTTGTTGGTATGCCTACAGCAGGCCTTACTCTGGAGTCTGTGATAGAGTTAGCCAAGGAGATCGAGCTGAGGCTAGTTAGCAGGGAGCAATGCCTGATTATTACCAGCTGGGAGTTCAGTCGAGTGGATTGCAGACTACACCATATCTGAGTTTTCATGTTGGTTCGAGTAATCAGCAACAAGGTCCGACTCAACAGAGTCAGAGGCAGCAGTAGCGAGTGCATCGGAGTAGTAGACATGGCCGTGGAGGTCAGCGTAGACCATTCAGATTTGGGTCAGGTGCTTCGAGCAGCAACAGTGGTCGTAGTTCTGGATCAGCTGCCAGTGTTTGCCAGACCTACGGTAGAGTCTATCAGGGACCATGTTATCTGACACTACTGACATGCTTCAGATACGGGCAGACAGGACATTTTGCCAGATCGTGTCCTCACTCCGGGTATCAGCAACCACAGATTCTGTGATTCCCACAGCAGTCGATTGCTAGTGCTGCACTCGTGCCATTTCAGTTACCCCCAACCCAGCATCAGAGTTCCACTCAGTTTGTCCCACAGCAGAGTCATGGTAGAGGTATTAGAGGAGGTGCCAGAGATGTTGGCTAGGCTTCTACCAGCCAGCAGGGAGGTCGAGGACAGGCCAGAGTCTTCCACCTTACTCAGCAGGATGCTCAGGCATCCAATGCAGTCATGGCAGGTATTGTTTTTGTCTGTTACCTGGATGTATGGGTTTTGTTTGATCTGGGTGCCACGCATTCATTCGTTTCTCCTATTTTTGCTTCTAAATCTTATTGGCAAGCTTCAAGGATGACTTTTCCCTCTGAGCGAGTCCTTGGACACTGATATTGTTCTTTCTGGTTGTCCAGTTCTCGTGGGAGGTAGAGAATTACCCGCTAAGTTGATCCTGTTGGATGTGATGGAGTTTGATGTTATTCTAGGAATGGACTGGTTATCTCAGCACTATGCCATGGTAGATTGTCGGAATAAAGAGGTGACTTTCAGAATTCCTGATGAAGAAGATTTTAAGTTTATGGGTGACAGGAGTTCAGCACCTCAGAATCTTATTTCTGCTATTATGGCTAGGAAGTTGTTGAGGAAAGGTTGTCAGGGATATTTGGCATTAGTTAGGGATACTTCAGTGGAGACGTTCTCACTCACAGATGTTCCTGTTACTTATGAGTTTCATGATGTTTTTCCTGAGGAGTTGCCAGGTTTACCACCTCATAGAGAGATTGAGTTCTATATAGATATGGTACCAGGTACTACTTCTATATCTATGCCACCCTACAGAATGGCTCCTGCAGAGTTGAAAGAGTTGAAGGAGCAGTTGTAAGAGTTATTGGATAAGGGTTTTATCAGACCTAGTGTTTCTCCTTGGGGTGCACCAGTCTTGTTTGTGAAGAAGAAGGATGGTACCCTGAGACTGTGCATTGACTATAGAGAGCTGAATAAGGTGACAGTGAAGAACAAGTATCCTCTCCTGAGGATAGATGACTTTTTTGATCAGCTACAGGGTGCACAGTTCTTTTCTAAGATTGATCTAAGGTCGGGTTATCATCAGTTGCGGATTAGTGAAGCTGATATTTCTAAGACGGCATTTCGCACTCGATATGGCCATTATGAGTTTCTGGTGATGTCTTTTGGTTTGACTAATGCACCAGTAGCTTTTATGGACCTGATGAACATCGTATTCAGACCATATGTGGATCAGTTTGTGGTAGTATTCATTGATGATATACTGGTATATTCAAGGAGTATGAAGGAGCATGTATATCACTTAAGGATTGTAATGCAGACATTGAGAGATCATCAGCTTTATGCTAAATTCTCAAAGTGTGATTTCTGGATGGAGAGTGTTTCTTTTCTTGGACACGTGGTGTCTAAAGAAGGTATCCAGGTTGATCCACAGAAGATTAAAGCAGTGTCTGAGTGGCCTAGACCGACTTCTGTTACTAAGATTCGGAGTTTTCTGGGTTTAGCTGTGTAATAGAGGCGGTTTGTGCAAGATTTTTTCAAAATTACAGCCCCTATGACTTGCTTGACTCAGAAGAATGTTAGATTCGAGTGGTCAGAAGCTTATGAGAATAGTTTCCAGTTGTTGAAGGAGAAGTTAACCACAACGCCAGTGTTAGCTTTGCCTAATAGTGTGGACAAGTTCACAGTTTATTGTGATGCCTCTAAAGTTGGCCTTAGTTGTGTGTTGATGCAGAATTGAAGGGTGATAGCCTATGCTTCAAGGCAGTTGAAGAAGCATGAGCAGAACTATCCCACACATGACCTTGAGATGGCTGTAGTGATCTTTGCTCTGAAGATTTGGAGACATTATCTGTACGGGGTAACTTATGAGATATTTACTGATCACAAGAGCCTTAAGTACATTTTCCAATAGAGAGATCTGAATCTGAGGCAGAGGAGATGGTTGGAATTATTGAAAGATTATGACTGTGAGATTTTATATCATCCGGGTAAAGCTAATGTGGTAGCAGATGCCTTGAGTAGAAAGTCCTCAAGCAGTCTTGCTCACATCAGTGTTGAGAGGAGACCATTGATCCAGGAATTGCATCTGTTGGTGGATCAAGGTCTGATGATGAAGATCAGTAGGTCAGGTGGACTGCTAGCTCAGTTTAAAGTGCGATCTGTACTAAGGGATAGGATTAAAGTAGCTCAGAGCTGAGATCCTATTCTAAAAGAGCTTGCAGAGAATGTCAGAGCAGGAAAGTTCACTGATTTCACACTTGATGATGATGGTGTGTTGTGGATCAGTGGTAGATTGTGTGTTCCTGATGTGGATGATTTGAGAGAAGAGATCCTAGAGGAAGCACATTCTACAGCTTATAGCGTACATCCGGGTGTCACTAAGATGTACCACAGTATCAGAGATTTATACTGGTGGGATGGATTGAAGAAGGATGTCACTGATTATGTTGCTAAGTGTCTAACGTGTCAACAAGTGAAAGCTGAGCATCAGAAGCCTTCTGAGAAGCTTCAGCCTCTTCCTATTCCCGAGTGGAAGTGGGAAAGGATAGCTATGGATTTTGTGGTAGGTTTACCTCATTCTAAGGATGGATACGATTCCATCTGGGTGATTGTAGACAGGTTGATGAAGTCTGCACATTTCCTACTTATGAAAGCCACTTATTCTGTAGCTAGATTGGTGAAGCAATATGTGAAGCATATTGTGTGCCTTCATGGAGTACCTATGTCCATTGTGTCAGATAGAGGTTCAGTGTTTACTTCTCATTTTTGGTAGAAGTTGCAGGAAGCGATGGGCACTAGGTTGGACTTCATTACTGCTTTTCACCCTCAGACCGATGGTCAGTCTGAGAGGATGGTCCAGACATTGGAAGATATGTTGAGGATGTGTGTCCTGGATTTGGGAGGTAGCTGGGATGATCATTTGCCACTCGTAGAGTTTGCATATAATAACAGCTACCATAGCAGTATTGGCATGGCACCGTATGAGGCTTTGTATGGGAGGAAGTGTAGATCCCCTTTGAGTTGGGATGAGATTGGTGAAAGAGCTTTGACTGGACCTGAGATGGTTCAGGATGCTGCAGAGAAAGTTATCGTGATTAAGCGCAGATTAGAGACCGCAGTTAGCAGATAGAAGAGTTATGTGGGTCATAGGTGCAGAGCTGTGGAGTTTCAGGTTGGAGATTTTATTTTTCTGAAGGTATCTCCGATGAAGGGTGTTATGAGATTTGGTAGGACGAGTAAGTTGGCACCGAGATATATCGGACCGTTTGAGATTTTGGAGAGAGTAGGCACTATTGCATATTGGTTGGATTTGCCTCCGAGTATGTCACAAGTGCATCCAGTATTTCATATCTCGATGCTGAGGAAGTATATCTCAGACCCTTCACATGTGTTGCAGCCCGACAGTGTAGAAGTGAGTGAAGATTTGACGTTTGTGGAAGAACCTGTGGCGATCGTTGATTATCAAATTCGACAGTTACGGTCGAAGCAGATTCCGATGGTCAAGGTTCTGTGGTGTAGCAATAAAGTCGAGGAGCATACATGGGAGACTGAAGCTGTGATGCGAGCTTCATACCCATATCTCTTCCCTTCCTTATCTTATGATCATTTTCTTTCTGGAATTCGGGGACGAATTCTTATAAGGGGGGGAGACTGTAATATCCCGAGTTTTTAAATATTTTAATACTGCATCGGGATATGCAGTGTTAATAATTTTGTATATAATTATGATATTTTTAAGAGTTGACATGTATTTAAAACTTATTTTAATTAATGTATATTATTTTAAGTGCTTTACGTAAAATTTTCCCGAGAATAATATTTTCGGGGAAATTTTCACATAAATTATTTATTATTAATTATATTAAATAGATTTTTGGACTTGCATGAACTCATATATATTTTTGAAGTACTAAATAACATATATATGTGTATTTATTTATTTAATTAGGGTTTAATTAATTACCCTAATATTTTATTATTTATTAATTAGTTTTATTGTTATTTAATTAGTTTTATTTAGTATTAAATTTTAAAATATTAAATTATATGTGTGCGGTGTATATTTAATGTGTGTGATTTTATATTATTTTAATATATAGTGTAAAGTATATATATATACATATTATAGTGTTAAAAATCAAAATTTTTGACAAATTACCATTTCACCCTCGACTCCTCCTCCTTCTTCCCCTATCACCTCTCATCGCCAACCACCATCTATCATGTCGTTCTCTTGCCGTCGGTGTGCCTCCCGGAGTGCCACCTCCTTCCCCAGCCTTCCCCGCCGCCTGCTGCAGCTGTTTTCGGCATCGGGAAGCCCGTTTTTGGCTGAAAAGTTGAAAGTGGAAGCTAACGTCGATCGACATGATTCCGACCATCGTTTTTGACACCGCCGGTCTCTTCTTCTCCTTAAGCTCTGGTGAGTGTGATTCCAAGCTTTGTTTCACTTAAAATGGTCTAGATTTGCTTAGGTTTCAATTTTGGTAATTCAACCATTTTAGGGTTCTTGATTTTTTTGAACTTTGAATTGATTTATTCATGAAAAATTTCTTCACAAATGTTGTTCCCCTTAGCTTAATCTACATGTGTGAATTTTTGTAGAATTTTTGGGAATTATTTTGATTTTTGGGTATTTTTGAATATTTTATTATTATTTTCTAATTTTCGAAAATTAATTAATTATATTATGAAATTGTGTTTTATGATAAATATAGGTGTTAAAATGAATTATAGGAATTTATTTGGAATTTTTATGAATTTCTATGTATTTAATTTGAATTTAATTAGTTTATGTAATTTTGAGAAAATAGGGTTAATTGTTTTTTTAATTGAAATTAATTAGTTAATTGAGTTTAATTATTGATATTATTGATAAATATGTTGAGAAAATTAATTTTTTGCAATTATATGATTTTTGGTGAATTTTTGGAGTAATTTTAGTATATTTATATATATAGGGGTATTTTGGTAATTTTACCCTAAATTGACTAAATATGTAATTAAATTGGTTTTAATAGTTATTTAAGGTATAAAAATTATTTAGTATTTTTAATTAATTAAAAATATTTTTCGTAAATTATTTTCAATTATATATATATAATATACGATTTTTCTAATAAAATGAGTTTTTATCGGTTTTTACTGTGTTTAGGGGTTAATTACGTAATTTCTAATTATTAAATGTATTTCTGTGATACAAGGGCATTTTTGGTATTTTTATAATTATTCTGTGAATTGTGGACCCCGGTCGGTAGACTGTAGTTTGGAGTCCGACCGAGGGGTTGTGGTTGTGTTTCCGTGTCTATTTTTCGAAGTGTGTTTCTTTGCAGGGCCGGCTCTACTCTTTTAGTAGAGAGATGTCCATTTTATAGGGGAGGTTCTGCTGAATTTTTCGTAGAATTCTCGTAAAATGTGATGTCCGATCGAACCCTAATTTTGATTATGTGTCCAATATTCTAGATTGAGTTTCTAGGATTTTCTGTTAGGTTTATTCTGATGTCTGTTATTTTTGTATGTTTAGTTACGCTGAGACCGAGGCCTAGTGGACCAGGCCCATCAGACCTATCTCGAGGAGCGCACTAAGTGTGAGTTATTATTCTATATATATATATGCTTTAGGGTGCATGATTTAGAAATGTATGTTATTTTGATTAATTATGCATAAATAATTCATTTGGTATTTAAGTTTATCTTTAGTTTATATTCGGTATATTTGGTATATTTTCAAATTATATGCATGTTTTATTAATAAATTATTCTTAAAATGTTTTATGTATATTCTTGGTATATTGTTAGTTTATTTTGTAATTATATTGGATTTATTTGACGTATATATACTTGAAATATACCTAGTTTATTTTTGGTATATTTATAGTATATATATGGTTTATGTTGCTATTTTATTTAAATTCATGCATCATTTATTTTTATGAATGTATGTTTTATATTTAAAATAAAGGATATCAATAGAACGTGCTACTTAGTGGGCAGCACTAGGACCGAGTACGTACCGATACGCTTATAGCATTTAGGCTATATTACTAACCTGTTTGAGGATATTGATGAGATTTGATTATTTGATGTGTGAGAAATGATTTGGGAGTGTGATTGCTAGAGCTCGGTTGACCAAGTGTCTCGGGGCCAATCACACTGACAGTCAGACTGCTGGAGCTTGGTTGACTTAATGTCTCGGGGCCAGTCTACTGTCCAAATGGATCAAGTGACCATATTTGGAATAAGTGAGCCTGTATGGCTAGAGTGTTGTCTAACATTGTTTGAGGTTTCGATATTCTAGGATTCTATTTGATCCTTCATAAACTGTGATTTTCAATAAAAATATATTAAATGATTTTTATTGCATTTGTGTGTAATTGCTTGTATACATACATACTATATATACTTTTGACTGTGTGCGTTGGCATTTAGTATGCATGTATATATATTATAGTAATTCACTCAGTGAGGTTTGACTCCCCTCCGTTGACTATTTTTTAGGAGAGTCATCATCTTTAGACCTCAGTAGCAGGCCTGTACGCCGAATTTCTTCCGCCCCGGCTTCTTTATCTAAACTGCTTATCTGAGTTTTATTTTTATAATCTAGACACTGCAGTAGTTGTAAATAAATTGAGGGTTTTATGTATTATATTTATGTGGGTTATGTATTTTAAGAATTTGAACTGAAACTTGTATCAAAGGATTTATATATATGAGATGAGGATTTGATATAAATTCATTTGGTGTAAATGTTATTTTTGATATTTATGATCTTATTTCCACTGCATTAAATATTGTTATTATTACTGTTGTATGTTTTATTTTATTTTTAGGCTTGCTACGGGTTCCGGATTCGAAAGAATTCCCATTCCCTAGCGCCGGTCATGGCCCCTGTTTTGGGTCGTGATAGGTGGCAATCGATTACTTTTCAAGATGGGTAGAGGAAGAATCTTTCAACACTGAAAGCAAAAAAAATGGCACGGTTCATCGAGAAGAGCCTTATTTGCAGATATGGGGTTCCACATCATGTTATGACAGATCATGGAGTTTAATTTCAAGTAGAAATAGCAGAGTTGCTATAAAAGTATGGGATTGAACACCATAAATCTTCGCCTTATCGTCCTCAAGCTAATGGAGCAGTAGAAGCAGCTAATAAAAATGTCAAGAAAATCCTTTCTAAGATGGTTAAAACCTATAAGGATTAGTCTGAATATCTTCCTTCTGCCTTATGGGGATATAGGACTACAACTCGAACCGCCATAGGCCAAACACCATTCTCATTAGTATATGGTTATGAAGCAGTTTTGCCCATAGGAACTGAAATTAAATCTTTAAGAGTAGTCATGGAAGCTAAAATAACTGAGAATGAATGGGTGCAAAAAATATATGATCATCTAGTATCTCTAAATGAGAAAAGGATGGATGCTTTATTCCACACTCAAATATATCAGAGAAGGATAGCAAGGGCATTTAATAGGAAGGTTAAGCCTAGGAAGATCAAAGCTGGAGATCTAAAACAGTCTAGAGCCGTGGTGTTCAATCCGAGAGGTAAATTTAGACCGAATTAGGAAGGACCATACTTAGTCAAATTAGTTTTACCTAAAGGAGCTGCTAAAATATCAGATCTTGAAGGGAATGAGTTTATGAAACCGGTCAATCTAGATCGCCTCAAGAAGTACTACCTGTAAAAAAAATATGAATAAAAGTAGAATAAAGAAAATAAAGTTTGCTGGCTAGAAAACCTGAAAAGGCTAGTCAGGCAAAAGTTAGGACATTCCCACTGTTCAGAAAACCCATAAAGGGCTGACAGGAAAAAGTTAGAGAAATAAATAAAAAATAATGGTCTCGCTGATTAGAAAACCAGTAAAGGGCTAGTCAAGCAAAAATTAGGGAAATAAAATGTGAGCAAAAAATATTCAGTTAGAAAATATTGTAAGGACTAGCTGATAACATGAGTTATGTCATATGATGTATTAAATGAACTCATTTTGGCCCTAATTAATGAATGAAATTGAAATTGAAGTTTTTTTAAACTTTGCATACCCTTATTTATTATAAAGCATAAGTATTTGAAGGGATAACAAAATATAAGAAAGCCTAAAACTAGCTCTATGAGACCATTCTATCTAGTGATGTCTTTGTTTCTTCCTTTGCGATCCATCATACAAAGCTTGAGTTCTCTTGTACCTAGAAAATCTTGGTGGTTCTGTCTTTTGGATAACAACCTAAGTTTTGTAATCATCATCAGTAGTAACATCTGCATCCAGGTGTATGTTCTGTTGAAGGGCTCTACAAGGCCATAAGCTCCTAATCTTATCCAGAGAATCTTGTCTCAAAGGAAAGCCTTCAAAGTCAGTCAGAATAGTAACAATGAACTGAGGGCGACTATATTGACGACAAAGGCGTAAAGGGGTAAAAAAGGTAGAGAAGTGCAGCCCGAGAATAGGAACACAGTGCTCATACAACTCACTAGTCATGAACTTCAATTTCCACCAAGGGCAGACCCACGTAATCTCAACATCTGAAATCTTCTTCAACCAGTCAACCCATTGGTCTATAGAACATTCGTCCTTCATTCTCATAGGACGAGATTGTAGCTGATGAGGTTGATAAGTCAAAGGATTAGGGGGTACATTAAGCAAGCTCAGCTTTTCCTATAACCAAATCTAAAAAAATGATATAAGAATAATAAAATAAAAGCCTGTTAAGTTGAAAACGCAAAAGGGCGGCTTAGGCAAAAGTTAGGGCAAGCTCGTTAAGTTGAAAACCCGAAAGGGTAGCTTAGCCAAAAG
Organism: Mallotus nudiflorus; assembly: GCA_947683625.1. Taxonomy (NCBI): domain Eukaryota; kingdom Viridiplantae; phylum Streptophyta; class Magnoliopsida; order Malpighiales; family Euphorbiaceae; genus Mallotus; species Mallotus nudiflorus. The sequence goes on along the minus strand of CANTUR010000876.1, from coordinate 90,602 downwards.
TTAGGGCAAGCTTACTAAGTTGAGAACCTAAAAGGGCGGCTTAGGCAAAAATTAGGGAAAAATAAAATAAAAATAAAAGTTTTGGTTGCACACCTGAAGAAGAAGTAAACTGCCTAAGAAACGGTTATGAATCTTGAAACTGTCGAGCCCAATGATGGTCTCAGCAAGGATAACTAGCATATGATTAGCTCCAAGCTCTACCTGTTCCAAGATACTGACAATGCGTGTATCAGCACCACTATGGTGAGAAACTAGCAAAAATTGAGCATATAAACAGAGAGCAACTGTTCTAGTCTAAGAAGCAGTGTTCTTATCCCGAGTCCCATAGATGGTGATCAGAGAAGAAAGATTGATGGTCCCAAGGTTATGCATATACATATAAATATCAACTGGGGGCAAATCAAAGAATGTAACCAATTTACCATGAAATTGCATCTCCAAATCAGGAAGGGCTATCATAGCAGTCGAGTCTAATGTGCACCCCAGAATAGCAGCAAACTCTTCAATCATTGGACAAAGCTCTTGCCTATTGAACCTGAATACATGGTCCTTGACATCCCAAAAGGTAGAAGCATCATGTAGGAGAGTGTTATCAATAGTCAGGTGTTGAAGAGATTTCAGGGATTTGATGTGGAAAGGTTAAAGCTTATTCTAGTCATCACCATTGAGAATTTTAAGAAATTTCTTCATTGTTTGAAGAGATGCTTGAGTCATGATAAAGGTATAGAGAATGAAGGAGAATGCCCCTTAAATAGTCTTATATAGGGAAAGAAGATGAGTTCATGTGGGAAAAGGATTCTGCTAGCAAAGAAAGATATGGATAAGGTGATAGAATTTGAGAAGGATTAGGATAAACAGATAATTGAGAAGATAATCCATTCTTTTAATTATTTATCTATCCAATATTATCTGTCTTGGAAAAGGATTAAGATAAATGGATAATTAATTAAAAAAGATAATGTTCATGAACCATCTTTTTTAATTAGTTATTTGAAAAAAATCCATTAAAGTGCAAAACACTATTTCAGTTCTATCTAACAGTGTTCAAGATAGTACAGGAATAAAAATAGCAGTACAATATAGAGCAGTCAAACACAGGCATGTAGAAAGTCAAGAATATAGAAGCTCTAAATCATTCATCTCGTGCTCTGGTATTAGGCTATGGGCTCCATCCTCTGGTAGGGTCATCAGGATGATGAGTGTCTGGAGATCTAGCAGATGAAATCCCAGCACTATACGGATCAAAGCCCAAGTCTGCAAGCTACCGATGAAGCATCTCATTCTCCCACTCTGGACCGCTGGAATAGCTCTGCATACACAGAAAACACCATGTCATATGCATTACATGCATAACATGCATACATTTGCATTGTCTTAATGAGGGCGCTTACCCACCAACTATCTGTAACCTACATCATAAATAATCTCTGAGATAAGGCAAGTCCATATAGATACTCTGCCTGTGTCTGGGGAATATGTTTTGTAAAATTTTATTAATATCAATGTCAAGTGTACAGATCCATACAAGAAATAAAGCAAACAAACTCACATGAGAAGCATCTAATGGATAAAAGCTAGGAAGTTGAGCATCACCAAACTGCATCTGCTGCTCAATTAGAGCCTAAACAGTGAGAGCCCAATAGAACATAGACTTGTTTGGAAGAGAGACATCGCCAAGCGTAGCACTGATAAAGGCCCCATTATGACTAGACCTAACGTGCTGAGCAGGATGACCAGGACTAGGTCTGGGCTCAGGGCTCTCAATCTTTAGAGCAATCTCAGTCTCCTCATCGGTATCCACAAGAGAGCGAACCTCCTCAAACTGTAAAGAGAAGAAGTGAGTCATAGGTTCTAGAAACAGAAGCCGAACTAATGTGAAATTACCTCATCATCGTCAATAAGAACATGCTCTAGGAGGCTCTCATGGATAAACTGCTGACAATGTCGAGAATGCTTAAGGAAATCTGAGGCAGCATATCCTTGTAGTGCATCTCTCATCTCTAAACCTGTAAGATGCGAGCTGCAAAGCATAGAGGAGGGGACATCAAATGGAATGCGATGTCGAGAAGGGCCATGTCATAACCCAAACTATGAGTCATGACCGGCGCTAGGGAACAGAAATTCTTTCAAATCCGGAACCCGTAGCAAGCCTTAGAGAATAAAATCATGCAATAAATAAATAAAAAGTATGACATAATTAAAAAAATTTTGAATTAGTATACAAAGTACATACTCCAAATCCTTCCATAAATAAATGTATTCACACAATGTTCGGATACAACTCTCTAAGTATTAAATATTTGAACAAAATAATACTCTTCTGATACAATAACACAACTACTGCAGTTTCTAGAATACGATTCAAAGTTCAAAATATATATTTATATAAAGTAACCGGAACGGAAGAACATCGGTGAGGAACTCTACTACTAAGGTCTAAAGTTATAGGATCTCCTGAAAAAAATAATTGAGGGGGGTCAGACCTCATTGAGTGAATTATTATACTATATATACATGCAATCTAAAATATATCCAATCATGCATTCACACACACACACACACACATATATATATATTCACACATTCCACACATATGTCAACTCTGCTTATATAAATATACCAAATGCAAAAAACGTTTAGTTTAATTCATGAAGGATCCATAGAACCCTAATAATAGCAACCTCAAACAACCCCATCATCACTCTAGCCATACAGGCTCACTTGATTCCAAATAGAACACTTATTCTAATCTAGACAGCAGACTGGCCCCGAGACACTAAGTCAACCGAACTCCAGCAGTCTTGCTATTAGTGTGATTGGCCCCGAGACACTTGATCAACTGAGCTCCAGCAATCACACTATCTATCACCTCACATCTCAATCAACCCAATAGATCATTCATTCCACTATGGACAGTAAACTGACCCCGAGACACTAAGTCAACTGAACTCCAGCACTCTGACTGTCAGTGTGCTTGGTCCCGAGACCCTTGGTCAATTGAGTTCCAGCAATCACACTAACTAACATACCATTAATCTTAGTCAAATCAATCAAATCAATTATAATCACCAAAATTAATTCTCACTCAACCCTTATCTATCGCACTGGTACGTACATGGTCCTAGTGTTACCCACTAGTAAGCACGTTCTATTGATATCCTTCATTTAAAATAAATATTCATTCGAAAAATAATTAATGTAGAACAATATTCATAATAGTAAAATCAACCATATATATATATATATACAAAAAATATACCTAAAACATACCCAGTATATTTCGGGTATATATATATATATATATGTCAAATAAAGTATGAAATATACTAAAGGTGAACCATTAATATAGTTAAAAATAATTAAGTGTGTATCAATAATACAATATGCATTTACTTAAAAATGTACCTAAATATACAAAGAATATACCCTAAGTACACAAATTACTTAATAAAACAATTATGTAAAAATATTCATTTAAATATGTGTATGTACTAAAACATGCATTTAGGTTTACATATATTCACATTATACCAAAATAACCTAATTTCCTAGCATGCATATATCATAATTAAACCCTAAGCATACCACTAATGTGTTAGGTTTAAATTAATAATAAAACATGTATTTACTTGGAAATATATAAAAAATATAGCAAAAATAAACTTAAAAATAATTTAAGTGTAGGTTCATAATATAGCATGCAATTATTTAAGAATAAACCTAAAATATACTGAAACTATACCTAAAGTATTCTAATCATTTAATAAAATAATTATGACTAAGTGTACATTTAAAACATGTATATATTACTAAAATGTATTAAACCTAAACCTAATTGTTTAATGTGCATATATTAGAATAACATGCATAATTATTTAATATGCATATATACAAAAATACAACCCTAGATATACCAAAAAATATTATCATTTAAATCTCTTTAAAATCATATAATGAAAATGAAAAACTCTATGTGATACATTCTATATGCAACGCATATATATACAGTATAATAATTCACATGTTAGCGCTCCACGAGACAAACTCGGCAGGCCTGATCTGTTAGGTCTCGGTCTCGGCATAGCTAGAAAAATAAAATAAAATAATAATAACCGTCAGAATAAACTTCTAACTCTATACTTTTAGGATTTCTATAGACAGATTCAATTAAAAATTCAGAATTAGACTCGAACCGGTTGTCATGTTTTACGAGAAATCTACCAAAATTTCGGTAGAGTCTCCTCTGTAAAATGGACATCTCCCTACAAAATTAGGGTCGATCTTGCACAGAAAATACACTTCAAAAATATACAGTCTCATAACCCCTTGGTCTGACTCCCAAACTACGATTCTATCGACCGAGGCTCACAATTCATGAGAAAAACACAGACTACATGAAAATTCCAGAAATACCAAAAATACCCTTGAATAATCAAAATATAGCAAATCAAGTATTTAAAACACTGAAAATAATTATTTTACCGATAATTACATAAAAACCCTAATTTTAATAAAATATTATTAAAAATCAACAATTCTCGATAAATTCATAAATATTGACCAAAATACATTTTTAAACTCCAAATTACATAATTAACCGTAAAACATATTAAAAACCGATAAAAACTCATTTATTTAGAAAAATAGTATATTATATATAATTTGAAAATAATTTATGAAAAATAGTTTTAATTAGTTAAAAATACTAAATCATTTGTAGAAATCATTTTTATACCTCAAATAACTATTAAAACCAATTTAATTATATTTTTAGCCAATTTAGTGTCAAATTACCAAAATACCCCTAGTTATATAAATTCACTATAATTATCCAGAAATTCACTAAAAATAATATAATTACTCAAAAATTAATTTCTTAACATATAATTCAATAATATCAACAAATATACTCAATTACCCAATTAATTTCAATAAAACACATAATTAGCCTAATTTTCTAAAAATTACATAAACTAAATAAATTCACAATAATTATATAAAAATCACAAAAATTACAAATAAATTTCTAAAATTCATTTTAACACCTATAAACACCATAAAACACAATTTCATAATTTATTTAATTAATTTTCGAAAATTAGAAAATATTAATAAAATAATCAAAATTTCACAAAAATCAAAATAATTCCCAAAAATTCTACAAAAATTCTTAGAGGTAGATTAAGCTAAGGGGAACAACATTTGTTAAGGCACTTTTCAAGAATCACAAGGAAAAAGCTCAAAAAAAAAATTTTTTAAAAAAACCATAATGGCCGAAATTAAGAAATTGAAAAACAGCAAAAATGGAGAAGTTAGAGCTCAAACCGAAGCTTGGATCAAGTTTACCGGAGCTTAAGGAGCTCATGGACACCAAAATCATGAAGAATGATGGTCGGAGGTGGAAGAACGGTGAGGAACTTGACTTTCGACCAAAAATGGTTATGGTTGTCTCTGTCGGCACCGGGGAAGAAGATAGGGGCGGCGGAGCTTCTGAACAGTGATGAGGCACTCTGGCAGTGAGGGGACAGCAGTGGCAGACAGTGAGAGTGGGAGGAGGGCGTCGGGTTTTAGGGAGGAAGGATGAGTGGCACATTTGGTAAATTTGATTAGGTTTATATATATATATATATATAATAACTTTAACACTTAATTATTAAAATATACTAATATTATATTTAGAAAAATCCCACACCACAAATTAATAAACATATACATATATACATATACATATATATATATATATATTACATGCATGATGACATGTGATTTAATAAAACGAGCTAGCATAAATAAATAAATAATTATTTAGGTTTTATTTTTCCAAAAATGTAAATCTCGAAAAATTTTTACGTAAAGGACTTAAAATAATTAAAAATTAACTTTAATTATTAACAAACTAATTAAATAGTCAAATATATTTATCAAAATTATTAATACTGTATATCCCGATACAGTATAAAAATATTTAAAAATCCGGGATATTACAGGCCAGCAGACCAGTGATACACTCGCTCCCCTAGATACCACATCAGACAGCCATAACTAGAGAGCAGGATCCTCATAGGCTCCAAGCAGGCTGCAGCCGCCATGAAATCATATCGCTGGGTGTCTTCAGCACCCTCCGACCAATCAGAATTTATCTGCAATTTATGTAAATTAAATCAAAATTTCTATTAAACTGTAGTTTCATAATGATTTTATTTTTCCTTACCAGGTGCCACTCGACAATGTTCAACTAATCACGGTATGTCTGCAAAGTGTTCCTATTGCTAGTAAGGCGAGAAGAACCCTATCTCATCATCAAAGGAAAGGTCCTATCAGAACTGATAGCGTTAAAGCCTCAAATCAGCCCAATCTCTATGCTCCAGATCTAAAAAAAAAAGAACACATCAGAAAAAGCAAAGAAGAGCAAAACTATATAGATCAAATGAAGGAGAACATACATGCAAGATGTGCCAAAAGGCACACATCATGACAGCACCTCTACAGATAGTGTCCAGTCTGTAATAAATATAAGCAAGTGCAGCAAATCCCCAATCTAATGTGGCAACTCGATCCAAGTCACGAAGAGGACCCAACAGAGCAGTATTGACTTAATGACCAGTCTCGCAAAAGAGGGTCATGCCTAATAATATCAAGAGGAAACACCTTGCCTTATGAATAATCTGACGAGGAGTCAAAGTAGGAAGGCATATAAATCCCTCAACTAATGATGAAAGAAGAATGTTCTTCAAATTATTCCATGCTGGGGTGAACTCGATCAAGTCGTGCACATATTGACTTCGTGTATGCTCTAGAAGACTGCAATAGCTGATATCAAATGGAACTAGGGATCCCCTAAAGGCAATCCCAATGATAGCAGAGAAGCTCATGGGTGAAATGGTCAACTCACCCACACGAGTATGAAAAGTGTGGGTAGTATCCATCTATCGCTCGATCAAAGCAAATAAAGAGTAACAGTCATATCGGCCATGAACAGTTGGAAGTGCAGCGATGAAATGCTTGAATCTGAAAGCCCAAATCAAATGTGTCACTTGTTCTGGCAGTCCATGAAACAATTCTCGGGCTAGATTGAAACAGCCCGTGAACTTCATTGGATGCTATTTCGAATTCATAAAGAAAATAATAATTAATTAATTGAAAGATTAATTAATTAATCAAAGAAGTTAAATTGAAGGACTTGATTAGTTAATTAATTAATTAATTAATTGCCCTAAAAAAAAATTCTTATCGGCAATATAGATTATCGACCGGCAAGCTAGAATGTCGATCGACATTCCAGATTGCCGATCAGCAATCTACCATGCCGATTGGCATTAATCCAGTGGATCAGAAATCTAGAATTTTGACCGGAATTCTAGACATCTGATCCTCCATTCTGACAACCCGGGAGTCAAATTTCATATTTTCAAAGTTAATTTTAATTTATCACGCATTTTCATATTATTTTTTAACTAATATACATTTCAATGTCAATTTCTACTCTACAACTAACTCTAATTACTGATTATACAGGTAATATTTTTGCAAAAATAAATAGAAGCAAGAAAAGTTACCTCATTACCCACATCTCTGCACCTGTGGGTATGTAAATGAGTCAAGGGAAAGATAGCTGAGTCTTCTCGAAGTTCCAGATTATTTTGAGGAAAATGAAGAGGCAGAATCCTCTAACATTCTAAAGCCTTAACTCCCTCATGTTGTCTACGTGATAAGGAGGCCATAGGATCAGATGGATTGCAAATCGGACAACAGATGATGAAGAAATCAAGAAAAGAAAAATCGAGATCAAGTGAAAAAAAAAAAGAAGAGGAAAAGAATGGGAAGAGAAGTGAAGTGATTGACAAAAGGGAAAGAATATATAAAAGGGAGAATATCCATTTTAATCTTTTCAATTTATTCACTTTTTATCTATCTTTTCTTTGCAATTTGGTCCATAATTGCACTCTGATTAGAAATATATTCCTAATTAAATCATGACATTTATCAAATTAATAATTCAATGAATTATTAAGATTGCATAATCAATCTATGATTCTAAATCTTCTGTCAAATACAAAATACAGAACAAGATTATATAACTCATTTTTTGCATTTTACATGCATGATTTCAATTAAAGGTTTCATATGTTGCACAGTAGCTATGATATGAATTTTAAATCATTATGTTATGTGTTGCACAGTAGTCATAACCTTCATTATGTTATGTACTGTATAGCAGCTATGACATAAACTTTCAAATTCCTCATTGCTAGACGTTCCACAGGAATTATAGTAAGTTTTCAATTCAATTACACCAGACGTCCCACAGGGAATATAGTGTGTATCGTTAGACGTCCCATAAGGAATATAATGAAATTCAATTCAACTACACTAGACGTCCCATAGGGAATATAGTGTGCATCGTTAGACGTCCCACAGGGAATATAACGATATTTCAATTCAAGACTATACGACCAAGTGTAGTCGGCATTGTATGATCGAGTGCAATGTATCCTTAATTGATTATACGACCGAGTATAATCGACATCATACGATTGAGTATGATGTAATTTATTTCAATTCATCTACACTAGACATCCCATAAGGAATATAGTGTGCATCGTTAGACGTCCCACAGGGAATATAACAAAATTCATCATTGCTAGACGTTCCACAAGAACTATAGCAAATTTCAACTTATCATCGCTAAACGTCTCACAAGGAATATAGCGAAACTCATTTGCATAAAGTCCACTAGACGTTCCATAGGAAATATAGTGTGACTTATCAAACACTACACCTTGCTTAACAATTTGAGCATCAATCTATCATTTAGGATACAATTGAGTGTCCTAATTTCTTTCTTTTGAAATTGTGTGCTTCTTTTGCTTTGCTGCAATTTGTCAAGCAAACAGCGACAAAGGGGGACAACTATAAGCACCCAATTTCGGGATACAATTGTCCACAATTGTGATGTAAGCCCCTATGATGAAATTTATTCAAAAATTGAACTTGGTTGTTGATTTTCTGGACTTTAAGGACTAAATTCCAATGTTTTTTTAGGGTTTGATTGCAAATAAGTCATTTTTTCAAGGGTCTTTTGGTAATTAAAAGTTAAAAAAATAAAAAATAAATAAATTTTAGGATCAGCATTAAACAATGCCGATCAGCATTGTACAATGTCGGTCGGCATTGCACAGTACCAATACGCAATAATTCCAATTTTTGATTTTTTCGCATATTTTTCCTTATTTTTATCAATTTTTTCAGTGTTTTAATTGGTTAAAAATTCAAATTTTATCCTTATGATTATCTGATAAGGTTTTTTTTAAACACAGAAGGTTTTTTTTGAAATTAAAACAAATGCTATATGATCTAATTAGATAGGTCTGTTCCTCCTTTGGAGGAAGTTCAGTACGGGCAGACTCTGCATTTAAATGCAGAGTCTGCATGTGTGTGGAGGAGAAGGGTTTTTTTTTGGCTGGAGGCTTGGCTGAAGGATTTTTTATAGATGGAAAAAAAAGGCTTTGATTTCTTCTGTTCTTTAAAAAATCCTAATTTTGCAGTTCATTTAAGGAAGACGATACAATGATTTTTAGTCTCAGTCCATAATCAAATCAACACTGAGTCAATTTCATTGGTGAAAATCCTAATCTAAGGGGCCAAAAAAGGGCATATGCACATCATTCATTTTTTCTTTCTTCTCTTCTGTGATTTTTATTCATTTCATTAATTGTTTTATTATTTAATTTCACTACTAATTTGATTGTTTTTTTTTATGTGGATTGAGGAGGAGGATACCGCCTGTATTTAATTGAACAGAAGATCCATGGAATGCCATGGATGAACCTGTACTATTTTAAATAGTTCTTAGGATTTTAATTTTTATTCTGCATTTTGGTATCCTGTGTAGTTTATTTTAATTTCTACGTGCATAATTATTTAATTTTAATTCTGTACATAGTTTGTAATAGCCACAATAGTGAGAATAGTTAAAGATTTAAATTTCTATATTTTAAAATTAATTAGTAATTAGGTTCAATTGGGTAAAAAATCAATTAAAATCAATGGTGACAGTAACTTAAATTAGGGTTTGCATGTAATTAATTTAGGGTTTTTTTAGAAAATCACTATAATGTTTGTTTGATCTATTTTTTGTGTTTTGTTTATTTTGGGCTTATTTTTTATGTTTTTATGTTTTTGTGCCCTAAGCCCACGTTTAGGTCTAACCCACTTAATAAATAGGCTTAAAAATGATTAGGTTTTTTTAAATAATTAAAATCAACTTAGGCCCATTAGATTAATTAGATTTTAGGCCCGCTTAGTTAATTAAAATTATTTAGACTTAGCTCAGCCCATTTAATTACATTTCATTTAAAATAAAACCAGATTAAGACTTAGACCCACTAATTTAATTTCTTCTTTAAAATTGAATAGACTTAAGCCCATATCTTGGAAAGACTAAAAAATAGATTTAGGCTCATTAATTAATAAAATGTAGGCCCACTTTTATTCTATTTTCACTTGTAAATAAAATGTAGATTTACCTAACTTATTTAATAAAATTAACATAGTTTAGACTTAAGGACAATGTGATCTTGAGTGCATTTTTACTTGTAATTTTATTGACTTGTTGCCTTTTTGGGTAGATGGATATTAATTAGGGTTTAATAAAATTGCATGTAATTAAAGGATGAAATAATTATTTATAAAATTATTCTAAATGAACACGAGACTAAGAGAAGTTAGTATTCCATATCTAGAATCTCCTAGTTGTGGTGTTAATTTTCTTTTAGAGAATCAAGTACCACCAATCAAATTGTCCCAGTTATTACCCTGGGTGGCGACTCCTCATCTCCATGCCATGTCTTTGTGACAGTGGTTAGTGTGTTCTCTAAGGCCCTGAGCCTAAACAGTTGTCATGACCCAAAACAGGGGCCATGATCGGTGCTAGGGAACGGGAATTCTTTCGAATCCGGAACCCGTAGCAAGCCTAAAATAAAATAAAATATACAATAATAATAATAATATAATTTGCAGCAGAAATAAAATCATAAATAATTAAATAATAATCCACCACGGGATTTAAATTAATAATATATATAAATAAACTTTTAATACAAATCCAGTTCAAATATTTAAAGTACATATCTCATACAAATATAATACAACAATCTCACAATCGACCATAACTACTGTAGTGTCTAGATTATAAAAATATAACTCAGGTAAGCAATTTACATAAAGAAGCCAGAGCGGAAGAAATCCGACGTAAGGATCTGCTACTGAGGTCTGATGAAAATGACTCTCCTGAAAAATAGTCAACGGAGGGGAGTCAGACCTCACTGAGTGAATTACCACAATATATATACATGCATACTAAATGTCGATGCACACAGTCAATAGTATATATAATAAATATATATACAAGCAAATACACACGGATGCAATAAAAATCATTTTATATGTATTTTTATTGAAAATCACAGTTTATGAAGGATCGAATAGAACCCTAGAATATCACAACCTCAAAACAGTGTTAGACAACACTCTAGCCATACAGGCTCACTTATTCCAATATATTCACTTATTCCATTTGGACAGTAGACTGGCCCCGAGACACTAATGTAATATCCCGTGTTTTTTTAAAAATATTTTTACACTGTACCGGGATATACAGTGTCAATAATTTTTATGCATTATACGATATTTTTATGAGTTGATATGTATTTTAAACCTATTTTAATTATTGTCTATTATTTTCAGTGTTTTACGTAAAATTTTCCCGGGACTTTCATTTTCGGGGAAATTTCCACGTAAACAATGTATTATTAATTATTTTAAATGTATTTACGGGTTTGCATGAACTCATACATATTTTTAAATTATTAAATAAAGCCTGTGTGTGTGTATTTATTTAATTAGGGTTTATTATTACCCTAATATTTTATTATTTATTTATTATTATTTGATTATTTTATTTATTATTAAATTATTAAAATTTATTATTTTATTATTAATTATTTATTAATATTTAATTATTTTAATTTACTTTATTTTTTTTTCTTTTTTCTTTTCTTTTTTCTTTTTTCTTTTTTTTTTTCTTTTCTTTTCCTTTTTCTTTCTTTTTCTTTTTCTTTCTCTTTCCTTTTTCTTTCTTTTTCTTTTTCTTCTTCTTCTTCTTCCCGCGGGCGCCGACCACCATTCTTCTCACCGCCGTTTCTCCCTCCTCTGGCCACCGTTTTCGACACCGCCGGTCTCTATCTTCTCCTTGAGCTCCGGTGAGTGTTATTCTAGCTTTGGTTTGAGCTAAAATGGTCTAGAATTGCTTAGGTTTCGATTTGAAGTTTTCGGCCTCTTTTAGTTTTTGATTTTTTTGAGCTTCGATTTGGATGATTCATGGAAACTTCCTTCACAAATGTTGTTCCTAGTAGCTTAATCTTCATGTATGAATTTTTACAGAATTTTTGGAGGTTGTTTGGATTTTTGGGTATTTTTGAATATTTTAATATTATTTTCTAATTTTCGGAAATTAATTATTTAAATTATGAAATTGGAGTTTATGGTTGAATTAGGTGTTGAAATGAATTATAGAAATTTATTTGGAATTTTTATGAATTTCTAAGTATTTATTTTTAATTATTGAAGTTTATGTGATTTTGTGAAATTAAGTTAATTGTGTTTTAAATTGAATTTAATTGGTTAATTGAGTTTAATTATTGATATTATTGATAAATATGTTGAGAAAATTAATTTTGGATAATTGTATGATTTTTGGTGAATTTTTGAAGTAATTTAGGTATATATATATATATAGGGGTATTTTGGTAATTTTACCCTAAATTGTCTAAAAATGTAATTTAATTGGTTTTAATATTTATTTAAGGTATAAAAATGATTTCTACAAAATATTTAGTATTTTTAACTAATTAAAACTATTTTCCGGGAATTATTTTCAATTATATATATAATATACGGTTTTTCTAATAAAATGAGTTTTAATCGATTTTTACAGTGTTTCAAGATTTATTATGTAATTTCTACGTATGAAATGTATTTTTATGATTTAAGGATATTTTTGGTATATTTGAATATATATTCTGTGTTGTGGACCCCGGTCGACAGATTGTAGTCTGGAGTCCGACCGAGGGGTTGTGATTGATTGTGGTGTTTATTTTTGAAGTGTATTTTCTTTGCAGGGTCGGCTCTACTCTTTTGAGTAGAGAGATGTCCGTTTTACAGGGGAGGTTCTGCCGGATTTCCGGTAGAATTCTCGTAAAACGTGATATCCAGTCGAACCCTAATTTCCGATTCTGTGTTGAATACTCTAGATTTAATTCTAGGATTTCTGTTAGGGTTATTCTGATGTCGATTAATTATTTCTTGTTTAGTTGCGCCGAGACCGAGGGTTAGTGGACCAGGCCCGTCGGACCCGTCTCGTGGAGCGCATTAGGTGAGTTACTATATTATATATATATGCTTAGGATGCATGATTTAGAAAATGCATGTTTTTATTTTGACTAAATATGCATAAATAACATGATTTATATTCAAGTATATTTTTGGTATATTTTTGGTATATAATAAATTATATACATGTTTTATTAATAAAATATATTTAAAATGTTTTTAAATATATTTTTAGTTTAATTCATGATTTGATTGGATTTATTTGACATATATATACTCAAAATATACCTGGTTTATGTTTGGTATATTTTCGGTATATATATGGTTTATATTGCTATTTCATTTATATCCATGCATCATTTATTTTTGTGAATGAATGTTTTATATTTAAGAATGAAGGATATCAATAGAACGTGCTACCTAGTGGGCAGCACTAGGACCGAGTACGTACCGGTACGCCTATAGCTTTAGGCTATATTACTGACTATTTGTGGATATTGATTTGATTATGATTATTGATATGTGAGATGTGGTTTGTGGGTGTGATTGCTGGAGCTCGGTTGACCAAGTGTCTCGGGGCCAATCACACTGGCAGTCAGACTGCTGGAGCTCGGTTGACTTAGTGTCTCGGGGCCAGTCTACTGTCCATATGGATTAAGTGGATATATTTGGAATCAGTGAGCCTGTATGGCTAGAGTGTTGTTTAACACTATTTTTCTGAGGTTGCGATATTCTAGGGTTCTATGTGATCCTTCATAAAAGTTGATTTTCAGACAAAATATATAAAATGATTTTTCTGCATCTGTATGAACTTGCATGTATATATACATATTACTCATATACTGTTAACTGTATGCATTATCACTTAGAGTGTATGTATATATACTATAGTAATTCACTCAGTGAGGTCTGACTCCCCTCCGTTGACTATTTTTCAGGAGAGTCAACTTCCTCAGACCTCAGTAGCAGGTCGATACGCCGGATTTCTTCCGCCCCGGCTTCTTTATGTAAATTATATACTTGAGTCTTATTTATTTTATCTAGACACTGCAGTAGTTGTGATTTTCAGTAGTTGTGATTTTCAGTAGTTGTGAATTAAAGTATTTGTTTTAAAGAGATGTATTATAGTAAAACTGGATTTGTATAAAGATTATACATTTATGAGATTATATATGCGATGTGATGAGTTTTGAATTGAATCCAGTTGATATGGATGATATTGTAATATTTATGATTTTTATTTTCCGCTGCATATTATATTTTTATTGTTATTATTGCATTTTTATTTTATTTTTAGGCTTGCTACGGGTTCCGGATTCGAAAGAATTCCCGTTCCCTAGCGCCAGTCATGGCCCCTGTTTTGGGTCGTGACAACTAAGTCAACCGAGCTCCAGCATTCTAACTATCAATGTGATTGGCCCCGAGACACTTGGTCAACCGAGCTCCAGCAATCACACTCCCAAATCATATCTCACACATCAAATAATCAAATCCAATCAATATCCACAAAATGGTTAGTAATGTAGCCTAAATGCTATAAGCGTATCGGTACGTACTCGGTCCTAGTGCCGCCCACTAGGTAGCACGTTCTATTGATATCCTTCATTATTAAATATAAAATATACATTCATAAATAAATGATGCATGTAATTGAAATGAACAACAACATAAACCATATATATACTAGAAATATACCAAAAGTAAACCAGGTATATTTCGAGGATATCTACGTCAAATAAATCCAACTAAATTACAAAATAAACTAGAAATATATTCAAAAACATTTTAAACATAATTCATTAATAAAACATGCATATAGTTTAAAATATACCAAAAGTAAACTAAAAATAAACCAAAAGTACTAATTAAACCATTATGCATATTTAATCAAAATAAAACATATATTTATAAAATCATGCACCCTAGAGCATATATATATATAATAGCAACTCACAATTTATTGCGCTCCACGAGATGGGTCCGATGGGCCTGGTCCACTAGGCCTCAATCTCGGTGCAACTAAACAAAAAAATGATGACAGGAATCAGAATAAATCTAACAGAAAATCCTAGAAACTCGATCTAGAATACTAGACAAAATTAAATCAGAATTCGACCGGACATCACGTATTACGAGAATTTTATCAAAAATTCGACAGAACCTCCCTTGTAAAATGGACATCTCTCTACTCAAAGAGTAGAGTCAGCCCTGCAAAGAAACACACTTCGAAAATAACACAGAATTCTCAATCAAAATCCCTCGGTCGGACTCTAAACTACAAATCACCGACCGAGGTCCACAATTCACAGAATATTTACAAAATACTGAAAATTTCCTTATATACTAAAAATACATTTCATCAATAGAAATTACATAATTAACCCTAAAACACATTAAAAACTGATAAAAACTCATTTTATTAGAAAAATCATATATTATATATATAATTGAAAATAATTTATGAAAAATAGTTTTAATTAGTTAAAAATACTAAATAATTTATAGAAATCATTTTTATACCCTAAATAACTATTAAAACCAATTTAATTACATTTTTAGCCAATTTAGGGTAAAATTACCAAAATACCCCTATATATATAAATATACTAAAATTAATCCAAAAATTCACCAAAAATAATATAATTGCACAAAATTAATTTTCTCAACATATATTTCAATAATATCAATAAATATACTTAATTAACCAATAAATTTCAATTAAACACATAATTAACCCTATTTTCTCAAAATTACATAAAGTAAATAAATTCAAAATAAATACATAAAAATTCAAAAAAATTCCAAATAAATTTCTATAATTCATTTCAACACCTATATTTACCATAAAACACAATTTCATAATTTAATTAAATAAATTTTCAAAAATTAGAAAATATTAATAAAATAATCAAAAATACCAAAAAATCAAAATAAATTCCAAAAAAATTCTACAAAAATTCCCACATGAATATTAAGCTACTATGATCATATTTTGTGAAGGAATTTTTCATGAATCAATCAAATTGAAGCTCAAAAAAATAAAGAACCCTAATAGGCCGAAATTGCAAAATCGAAACCTAAGAAAATCTAGACCATTTTAAGTGAAAAAAATCTTGGAATCACACTCACCGGAGCTCAAGAAGAAGATAGAGACCGACGGTGTCAAAAACGGTGGCCGAAAACGTGAGGTGTGGAGGAAGAAGCAATTTTCGACCAAAACACTAAAATCCACCTCACCGGCGCCGGAAGGGACATCTGCAGGTGGCGGAACTGCTAGAGGAAGGAGGTGGCACGCCTGGAGGCACACCGATGGTAGGGGTGGAGCTTGGCAGCGACAGTGATGGTGAGGGAGGTGATTGGGAGGAAGAAGGAAGGTGGATGGCACAAATGGTAAATTTGAAGAAGTTATATATATATATATATATATATATAATAATAATAATAATAATAATAATAATAATAATAATAACTTTAACAATTTATATTATAATATAATAATATTATATTCACCAAAAATTCTACTCCACATGATTTAAAATAATTAATATATATACTTATACACATTTAATACACATTTAATTATCATTAAACTATATAATATAATTTAATTTAATAAAAATAACCCTAATTTAATTTAAATGCGTATATTTGCATGTATATGTATATATATTTCAATACGACCCTTAAAAATCATGTATGAACTCATGCAATTTCGTAAATCTATTTAAAATAATTAATATTAAATAATTTACGTGTCAATTTCTCCAAAAATAAAATTCTCGAGAAAATTTTACGTAAGGTACTTAAAATAACATAAAATAATTAAAATAAGCTTTAATAAATATCAAACTTATAAAAATATCATAATTATATACAAAATTATTAACACTGCATATCCCGATGCAGTTTAAAATATTTTAAAAACTCGGGATATTACAACTGTGTCGCGATTGCTAAAATCTTGGACGCACGCTAAACCCCGCCATCTACATACATCGGTGGTGGGAAAATCAGACGGTGCATGGAGGAGGGAGGTGGGTTACGGGGTGGTCTGCATTTTTTTTTTTGTGCAGTGTATGTGTTTTGTGTGTTTGTATATATATCTTATACTTTATAATGAAATTATATATATATATATATATATTGTCACGACCCAAAACAGGGGCCATGACCGGCGCTAGGGAACGGGAATTCTTTCGAATCCGGAACCCGTAGTAAGCCTAAAAATAAAATAAATCATGCCATAATAACAGTAACAATATAATATGCAGCGGAAAATAAAAATCATAATATCATAATATTATCCATATCAACTGGATTTAAATCAAATCTCATCCCATAGATATATAATCTTTTTAATACAAATCTAGTTTCAATATAATATATCTCTTTAAATAAAATACATGAAATCCAATACTTTAATTCACAACTACTGCAGTGTCTAGATAAAATAAATAAGACTCAAGTAGACAATTTACATAAAGAAGCCGGGGCGGAAGAAATCTGGCGTATCGACCTGCTACTGAGGTCTGAAGAAGTTGACTCTCCTGAAAAATAGTCAACGGAGGGGAGTCAGACCTCACTCAGTGAATTACTATAATACATATACATACACACTAAGTGATAATGCATACAGTCAACAGTATATGTGTATCTAATATATATACAGACAATTTCACACAGATGCAGAAAAATCATTTTTATATATATTTTCATTAAAAATCATCTTTTATGAAGGATCACATAGAACCCTAGAATATCGCAACCTCAGAAAATAGTGTTAAACAACACTCTGGCCATACAGGCTCACTTATTCCAAATATATCCACTTAATCCATTTAGACAGTAGACTGGCCCCGAGACACTAAGTCAACCGAGCTCCAGCAGTCTGACTGCCAGTGTGATTGGCCCCGAGACACTTGGTCAACCGAGCTCCAGCAATCACACCCACAAACCACATCTCACATATCAATAATCACATTAAATCAATATCCACAAATAAGTTAGTAATATAGCCTAAAGCTATAGGCGTACCGGTATGTACTCGATCCTAGTGCTGCCCACTAGGTAGCACGTTCTATTGATATCCTTCATTAATAAATAATATAAAACATTCATTCATAAAAATAAATGATGCATGAATGTAAATGAAATAACAATATAAACCATATATATATATATATATATATAATATATATATATATATATATTTATATATCGAAAATATACCAAAAGTAAACCAGGTATATTTTGAGTATATATATATCAAATGCATTCAATCAAATTATAAATTAAGCTGGAAATATATTTAAAAACATTTTAAGTATATTTTATTTACAAAACATGTATATAATTTAATATATACCAAAAATATACTTAATGTAAACTTAAGAAATAATCAAATTATTCATGCATATTTAATCAACATAAAACATGCATTTTTAAATCATGCATCCTAAGTATATATATATAGTATAGTAACTCACCTAATGCGCTCCACGAGACAGGTCCGACGGGCCTGGTCCACTAGCCCTCGGTCTCGGCGCAACTAAACAAACAATAAATAATCGACATCAGAATAAACCTAACAGAAATCCTAGAATTCAATCTAGAGTATTAAAATACGGAAACAGAATTAGGGTTCGACTGGATATCACGTTTTACGAGAATTCTACCGAAAATCCGGCAGAACCTCCCCTGTAAAACGGACATCTCTCTACTCAAAAGAGTAGAGCCGACCCTGCAAAGAAATACACTTCGAAAAACAAGCTCAACACAATCAAAATCCCATGGTCGGACTCCAAACTACAGTCCACCGACCGGGGTCCACAAACACAGAACAATTCCAGATATACCAAAAATATCCTTGAAACCTAGAAATACATCTCATAGGTAGAAATTACATAATTAACCTTAAAACACTGTAAAAACCGAATAAAACTCATTTTATTAGAAAAACCGTATATTATATATATAATTGAAAATAATTCACGAAAAATAGTTTTAATTAGTTAAAAATACCAAATATTTTGTAGAAATAATTTTTATACCTTAAATAATTATTAAAACCAATTAAATTACATTTTTAGACAATTTAGGGTAAAATTACCAAAATACCCCTATATATATAAATATACTTAAATTACTTCAAAAATTCACCAAAAATTATACAATTATCCAAAATTAATTTTCTCAACATATTTATCAATAATATTAATAATTAAACTCAATTAACCAATTAAATTCAATTTAAAACACAATTAACCTAATTTCTCAAAATCACATAAACTTCAATAATTCAAAATAAATACTTAGAAATTCATAAAAATTCCAAATAAATTCCTATAATTCATTTCAACACCTAATTTAACCATAAACTCAAATTTCATAATTTAAATAATTAATTTCCGAAAATTAGAAAATAATATTAAAATATTCAAAAATACCCAAAAATCTCCAAAAATTCTACAAAAATTCATACATGTAGATTGAGCTATTAGGAACAACATTTGTGAAGGGAGTTTCCATGAATCAATCAATTCAAAGCTCAAAAAAATCAAAAACCCTAATGTGACCGAAATTGAAAATTCGAAACGTAACCAAATCTAAACCATTTTAGCTCAAACCAAAGCTAGAATCACACTCACCGGAGCTCAAGGAGAAGAAAGAGACCGGCGGTGTCGAAAACGGTGGCCGGAATCGGCGTGAACGACGATGGATCGATTTTCGGCTTCTCCGGCCAAAATCAACTTCCAGGCGCCGGAAATGGCTACCTCAGGCGGCGGAAATGGTTGGGGAAGGCGGTGGCACACCGGATGGCACACCCACGGTGAAGAAACGGCGTGACAGACGTCCGAACGGCGAGGAGAAGGTGATCGGGGAAGAAGGAGTAGTCGGGGGCAAATGTGTAATTTTCCAATTCTTTTGTAATTTGACAAATTTTAATGTATATATGTATATATATATACTTTACACTATATAATAAAATAATATTAAATTACACACATCAAATATACACCACACACATAAAATTTAATATTTTAATAATTTATACTAAATAAAATTAATTAAATAACAATAAAACAAATAAATAATTAATAAAATATTAGGGTAATAATAAACCCTAATTAAATAAATATACACACACAGGCTTTATTTAATAATTTAAAAATACGCATGAGTTCATGCAAGTCCGAAAATATATTTAAAATAATTAATAATACATTGTTTATGTGAAAATTTCCCCGAAAATGCAAGTCCCGGGAAAATTTTACGTAAAACACTGAAAATAATACACAGTAATTAAAATATGTTTTAAATACATATTAACTCGTAAAAATATCATATGAAATACAGAAATTATTAACACTGCATATCCCGGAACAGTGTAAAAATATTTTAAAAACACGGGATATTACATATATATATATATATTAACACACACACATGTAATATACATAACATAAATTAACATTAAATAATAATAATACTAATGAATTAGTATAACAATAATACAAATAATTTAATAATAAAATAAATAGTAGAAATAATGATGCACTAAATTAAATATTATTAAATAATACTATCTGAAAATAGTAAATATAAATAACGGAAATTAAATGTCCAAAATAATAAGTTTCAAAATAATATATTTACATAGAAAATTTAATTAAACATAAAATAATAGTAATTAATCACAAAATAGTAGAATAATTAAATTTAACTTTTAAATTTATTAACATTGCATATCTCATAATAATATTTAATAGTTTAAAAAAACATAGGTCATTACATTTTTTTTGGCTGTTCAAGGGGTGGCCATTCTAAAAAAAAAAAAACAAAGAGAAAAAGGGAAAAAAAAAGAAAATGTTATTGAGAAAAAAAGGGAAGAAGAAGGAAAAGAGTGAACTTGAAGTTAGGAATCCATTTCTTAAGAAGAAGGAAGGTGACTCTTGCATTCAACACTTCGAAAGTGAACCAAACAAGCTGTGAGGGCTTCAGTTAAGAGCATCAAACGGATCTAAATCAGTGAGAACCCCTGTTTTCAAGCTTTAAGTTCTTTGTTTTGTTTAAAGCTTCATTTCTTTATTTTTTATACCCTTTTTTGTGTTTATTGCTTTCTTAAGATTGTATCTAGAGCTTGAATATGTGAATTATTAAGTTCTTAGTTGCTAATTTATGTTAATTTGCATGAATATTTAAGTAACTTAGGATTTAAGGAATTTGTACTTTTGTGCTGTTATGCTTGTTGAAGAGGTGACGCCTCTTCCTAGAGGCGATTGCCTCTCGTGCAAAGTCTCGCACAACTCTGCTTTGTTTTTAGTATCTTCTTGGTATATTTTGGGTATATGATACGTATATGCTGCCTCTTTTTCCTTGATATTGCATGAGAATGCCATACTTTTAAGATTAATTAAATGATAAATACATGTTTATATGAATCTACATGCCTATGTTTATATTGATATAATTTAAATTGCCTTGTCAATAAAGTTGTTTATTTAAATGTGAGCTAACCCCTATTTGTTGTAGGTTTTGGTGATTATCAAATCAGTATATAATTAGTGGATTAACTAGTTCTTAAGAGGTTTCATTTGAGCTAATTCTTGTAATAATTGTACAGATTACCGTAATCCCTAATCCCTTCCCCGTTTATTTGGAATGAATATTTTTAAATTCATTTTCAATATTTGATTTAAATGTCAAGGTAATAAATATACAAAAGGATTAATGTGTAAACTCAAATTGAATTATAAAATTGAAAATGTTTGCAAATCACAATAATAAGGAAATAATTTAATAATTATGAGTAATAAAATACAAAACACAAACGGAAGCCAACCGTAAGGTTTGATGGACATTCAAAGCCTATATCTAGTTTTCGAACTCAAATCTCTGATGATGACTTCTGAAAACTTTCGTGGAATCTAGTTGTTGTAAAGTATTCCAATTTTCATCTGGATGATAACTCCATTTCCTTTTAGGCCTTAAAAACGTATTTAATAATTCTAGTGGCTCTTGAACCTACACAACACTGTAGTCATTGTACACTTAAGTGCGTGGCCTAAACCTGTCCGTCCACAATACTCTAATAAACGAGCCTTCTAGATGAAAATGTATTAATTTACTTCGAAGAGTTGTTCATTTTCATATCCAAAAATAAATAAAAGATGAATCGGTTAGCTGTAAACGTACTTAAAGGAGAGTGGTGAGTTTGGATGAAGACAATGACTTGAAATGTGCTCTAGCTTGGGGAAACAGGAAAGACAATTGGCGATGTTGGACATTATCCTTCTAGACGGTGGCTGCTACTTGAAAATAATATTGGCATATTTTTGAAACATTTTTTTTTCTTTTTTAATGTAAAGTATATACCTTAAAAAATTTAATCACTCTTATTCGAAAAAAAAAAAAATTAATCACTCCAGTGATTTTGAAGTTGAGAAAAGTTTGAGAGAACAATTCATGGCTCGAAAAGAAAAATTCTGAAACCAAAATTCACCCCAGCAAGGATAAGGGTCTACGTCAACTTAACTAATAGTTTCTGTCTTGTATTAATTACCAGTAAGGAACTGAACGAAGTTTCGGTGAAATGAATCTAGAAACCAATCTATCATTTGTAGTCCAATTTTCGGTCTAACCACACACACCTGCCCACTATGTAAATGAGTCCAATCATTTAGTCTAATGTGATTTTTTTTTGGGAAGCTTGGCCTGAATCGAAATTTCGCGTTTTTATGTTGTTGTTTTTCCCCTCCGCTTTAATGTATGATGAAAAAAAGTTTTTTTTTTTGTCAATTCTGTTTCATTGCATCAGTAGAAGAAAATGTAATATGGCTTATGCCTTTGGTGTTTTCTACACTCATTTATTTTGGAACAAATTAATATACTTTATTTTCTTTAAAATAACATTATTTTCTTTGAGTGTACAAATTAAAATATTTTTCATTATAACTTGATATATTTTACATTAAATTGTTGCGTTATAGAAAAATAAAATACTTTTTATAAAATTAATTTTGTAGTTCTTATAATTATATAAATTGAATTATTTAACAAATTCTACACAATTATTTTAAATTAATGAAAAATAGTGATAGTTTATAAAAATATGTCAAGTTATAATAAAAAATATTAATTCTTACACTTTGGAATTATAATGTTATTTCAAAAAAAAAAAATCTTTTCACATTTTTATGAATAAAATAAATTTTCTAAATTAAGAATTTTTTTTACAAAAATACCAATCTAAAAAAAAAATTTATGTTGATAAAGTGGCAATAAACTTATCCATAAAAATGGTTTAATTTTATACAAAGTAATAATTTAACAAAAATATATCAAATTATAACAAAAGAAATACCAATTCTTATATTTATGAAAAATGATATTATTTCACAAAAGGTAAAGTAAAACATATCAAGTTATAATAAAAAAGCATTACAATTTTATATTTACAGAAAATATGCTAATTTACAAAAAAAAAAAAAAAAAAAAAAAAAAGCCCAATATTTTTTTCACTTTTTTGTAAATTTTGATAAATTTTCCTAAAGAAAGTAAGTTACAGTATAGAAAGCACCCCTTCTATACCTTTAGTTTTCTAGGAATCTATAAGAAAAAATCTGAATAATTAAATATTTTTTCATTCTAATTTTGTTATTTTTTCAATACCAAAAAAATATGTAGCATTACATTTCATGTTTAAAAAAACTGCAGTAATACATAATAACTAAACTATATATATATCGCATTGCAGGCGCCATAATCACTATTGAAAGCTAATTAGCCATTCAAAGCTGGTGATATATGCCATCTTCCCTCAGCTTGCAGCAGGCTCTGTTTAGAACATTATAATAAAATTAATTTACTATATACTGGACAAAAAGAATATTAAAAGAAAATAAATAATAATAAAAAGGTAATTAATGTTTTGCATTACCTGCAGCCTCAGTTAGCTTGAACCTCTCAAGCCCAACCTTGAATCCGACATTCCTTGTATCTTGTTGCACTTGTTCTTGAAATTCTTTGTAAGTAAAAGGCTTGTACTTTGAGCTTTGAATCACACTACCTTCAGCTGGGAATACAAAGTAGCAGATTGATAATCTCTCTTCAAATCTGTTCACTTTCACTCTGTGTGTAACGCTCTTAAATTTGTCATCACTTATCGCCTAATTAACCAAAAAATATTACAAAAAAATAATTAAAAAATAACGATATTTAAATATTCTGAATATCACATAAAAAATTATTTATTAATAAATTTAATATGTTTGGTATAGACGATAAATATAATAGAATCATAAAATATATGTGACATAGTAGTAACCTGCATCATATCTCCAAGGTTGAGAATAAGAGTATTAGGAATAGGCTCTACAATTAACCATTTATCATCCTTAAAAACTTCAAGTCCACTTACTTGTTCAGCATTCAATATAGAAATGACTGAACTATCAGTATGAGCTTCCATGCCCATTGTGTCATTAGCTACAGAGCATTGAGGGTACCGATAAATGCGTACGAGTCCTGTTGATTCTGATAAATAAGACTTAGATTGATCATGATTCAGGTTGAGGATTTTTGCCATTGCTTCGAATATAGTTGATGCAATTCTTGATAGGTGTCTTCCATATTCTTCCAACAAAAGTCTAGTGGAGAACATACAAGAAGAAAAGAAAAATATCTTGTCAAAGCAACACACATATATAGAATAAAGATAATAGTGAAAATGGTCTATCGGATTTCGGGATCCTATATTGATAATGGAGCATGTATATTTAAATTATATAAATTAACACTTTTACGAAATTATTATGGTTTTGTAAATAGTGTGTTTATCTCTTAATTCGTACATTTTATATAATTAAAAAAAAAATAATAGTTCGAATATATATCATAAGTCTAAACATATATTTTGTTTAGAAAATAATAACAAAAGAATGTAAATCAAATCCACCAACGTAGACATTTATATACTTGTTCATCAACTTTTGTTAGCTATCTGGATCGTATGTGATGCAAAGATCATAAAGAATAGAACAGTATACAACATAGTTCAGAACCTTCTTATCCACTAGCCATGAAAATCATGTCAAGAACCGTGAAAAGAAGTGGCATGATTTCCCTTTTCCGGCCACAAGTATTACAAATAGAATGATTTATATATCATTGATAAGGGTGGGATTTGACATTGACATTTCTTTGTATCAATTAAAAGAAAGAATGTGTTGGCACTCTAGCTTGGAACATCTTTTCTTTTTTTTTTTTTACTTCAAATCACTCATTTCTATACATTCTTGGTCACTAAAATTTTATTTTATCAGACATTAAATTTATCAAATTATATATTTAATATTTAATTCTTTATTTAAATATTACTATAAATTTTTCCTTAACCCTATGTAATAAAATAGGAGAGAAAATACAAAATAAAATAAGTTTATTTTCGCTCTTTTATTTTCTGTTATATTGTTTGGATTGAGGGAATGGAAAGTGAAAAGGAAAGAAAATAGATTGTTAATAAATTATTATTTTAATAACTTTTTTTTAGAATTTGAATTTAAATTTAAATTATATGTACTTTTAACCCTTTTTTTTTTTTTCTCTTTTTACTTTTTCTCAATATTTCAAGGAAAATAATTATTTTCCTTCCTCTCTTATTTTCCATCATCAATCCAAACATGAAAAAATTACTTTCCCTCCTTATTTTCCTCCCTTATTTTCTTTTTTTACTCATTTTTCTCCTTTCCAAACATACCTTTAGGACTAATGGCATGTCGTTAGAGTTGGTATATTCCACAATAAGTATTAGCTATACTTTTTTTTTTTTGAAAGTAAACGAAATTTCATTAATGTAAATCAGCTAAAAGAACATCAACTAGGAAATTTGGAGGGTGAGAAGACCACTCCATACAATTTGACATAGAAAAAAAATTATAACTTAATTAAACTAATTATAACTTGAAGTTTGAACTAAAATTGAAGTAAAATAAAAATTCAGTGACTATTAAATAAAGACAAATATATATTTATAAACTATACTAACTTTGATTGTTGCATCATAACATATTATATTATTTGAGAGATATTTTTTAAAAATTAATACATAATTTATTTAAAATAAAATAAAATTTAATAGCAACAAAAGCACTCCCTTGAAAATTACTTAGAAGCAATATAAAAAATCATATATAATATGTATTTCTGTTCATTGAACTAGAGTCTAACAAAGTTTTTTTTAAAAGATATAAATATTCATTACAATCATAAAGAAACAAACAAGATGGTATTCTTATTTCATAATATATATTGGCAAAAGAAATGAATGGTTATTGTGTGCTATGATTTATTGATTGGTATATTAACTTTAAATGGTTTATAGATATCAAGATATGTGTGGAAGCATATTGGCATTTGATTTTTTTTTTAAAAAAAAACTTGAATGGAATTTTTAAAAGTGTTGGTATGGTTTATAAAATTTTAAAACTTTAACTTTTTTGTTGGGTAGGAATTTTTGCACTTCTCTTCTTAATAATTATACTCCATTTTGACTTTATATGCAATTTAAATGATTTAATTATCCAAAGTTCAAATAATTATGTTTTATTATTTGATTAAGGTATGAAAAATGCAGTTTCCAAACCAAAAAATATTAACTTAAAAATTATTTAATTATTGATATAAGATAAAAATTAATAACTTGAATGCAAATAATTTACTTTAATTTAATATTTTTTATACTTTTATTAATTTTTTATGGTAGTTTATAATGTATTCAATTTATATTGCTAAAATTTTATTAAAACAGTTATATTTCTTTAGTTAATTATGTAATATTTATTTTAATTTTTTAGTTGTATTAACATTTTAAGTGTTTATACATAATAATAAAAAAATTTAATGATAATTTTTTCTAATTTTGGATTAAATTTTTAATAAAGTGGTAGAATATAATCCTAAAAAATTGCATATATTGAAAAATTATTATAAAATAAAATCATTAAAAGAAATATTTTACAAATATTAATTAAATTAATAAAATAGAATTTTTTGATGGAAGGTAATGAAGTGATTATCTCTAATATAAATATTAAAGTGGAGTGCAATTTATAAATGGGGGGAGAGTGCAATAATTCCTATCAAAGTTCAAGATGAGGATATATGTGTCATTTGGACATTAAAAATTTAATAATTGAGTGTGGATATAAACCGTTGGAGTGTAAAAATCACCACTCTTTTTGTTTAGGAGGGCCATAATTTAGTTAATGACTATCTTTTTAAGGATCCGATGTGTCTTTTTTTTTTTTTTTTCTATTACAAAGTGGGATGGGAGATTTGAACCCCAATTCTAAGATGATGCTATAAAACCTTAACTATTAGATCAAATATCACTAGCGGATTTAATGTTTCTCTTAAGATCCTCAAAAACCAACAATTTTTTAATACCTAAATTGATAAGTTGGGATGCTAAGATTTTGAAACCATATAAAACTAGCTAGGTCAATCCACCCTGATCCAAATTGAAATAGTAAGTGAGTTGATATGGCAGAAAACTAGAAACAGAGGGCTTATTTCGTGAAATAAGATTAGAAGGTGGTCAAAACCAGGAATGAAAACTTCTTCTTCTTGTTGTTGTTCTTTTTTTTTAAATCAAAGGTTAGGTTCAATTATTTGAATTCAGACCCCATATATAGGATTGCTATCAAAAAAATATAAACTGTTACAGAATAGTAGAGCCTCTAATAATTATTGTGAGAAGAAAAGTTATTGATGCTGACCAGTCACATATCTTTTTGTTCTACAAAAACCAAGAAAAGATCTAGACAATCTAATCAATAAGTCTCATCCAAATTAAAAGTCTTTGTTTGCCTACTCATCAACAACTGTAGAAATCTAAAAGAAAAGTCCAATGACATCAACAAAATGGACATTCAGAAGAAGAATGGAAAAAAATTTTATAAGGAAGAAGAAAATTAAACTGTACCTGAAAAAATCAAGCATGGGATCTTCAGGTTGAAACTGAGAAAGTTGAGTGAGCGGGACATTGAAACCTTCAACCCAGTTGATATTCTGCAAAGGGCTAGCTCCAGATGAAGTAAGGAGAGGGGTACCAAAGAAGTAGGACAATGGAGTATCACCAATCACTTGCTTTTTGTATTCAAAAGACAGAAAAAACAGTTTCTTGGAATGATCTTGAAGTTTGCTCAAAAGGGTCAATGGAATTCCATGATTTACCAAACGAAACACTCCCCAATCTTTACAAGCTTCTCCAAGCTTTTCAAGATTCAGACACTGAAGATCTATCACAGGAACCGGATCTTCATCAAGCTTACGAGCTTCTTTGCAGATGTTAGCATCATCATGAGCAGCATCAGGGAAAAGGTCTGTAGATTTAGGGCATGTGCTGTATTGACGAAATAAAGGAGGGTAGGATTCAAGATTCGGTTTAGACATGTTTGCTGTTACTTGCAGACGAGAGCAGGCGCGAGTAAATATGTATGTGTGTGTGTGTGTGGTTTGCTTATAAAGAAAATAAATAAGGTGGGCATGGGATGGGAGTAGTTGAAGGGGAAATTTAATGTATTATTCTAGGAGGAGATATAAACATGGAGAGGGGAGGGGTCAATCTGGTTTGTTTGGTGAAAGGTTTCCACGTGTTCTGCCTGTGCTGTCTCTTCTATAATTATATTATAAACCTATTTGTCTCGGCAATTGGGAATCTCATGAATTCTTTATGTAGTTGTTGTTTTTGTTGTTATTGTGAGCTTTAATGGGTTTAGTATAGATATATAGACCGAGATATATAGACCGATAGATTCCCCTTTTGCATTTCCATTCAAGGCCAAATTTTATTTAGGATTAATAAGCTAATATTTGTCTATATTTGGAGTGTAAATCACTAGGTAATTAAAATATATTTACCTAAAATGGGTTTAGTATTTGACTGGCAAATAATTGAATGATTAATATATATTTTAATTATTTAATATATATATATATATATATATATATATATATAACTATTAGGATCATGTGATTATTTTTCATTGATACAATTTTATTAAATAAATTATTAAATAAATTATTATTTTTATTATTTTATTCGGATCGATTTAGATTAATTAAAATTTTATAAGCTTTAAACATCAATGATTTAGATGAAAAAATAAAAATAAAAATATATTTTCATAAATAAGAAAAATTTTGTGATTTGTTGAGAACAAATTTTATTCGAAGTTATAAAAATTTTGACTTGATAAAAATAATATAATAAATGAGTATATATTTATTTAAAGTCCGACGCATGCACAATCATTATAACTTTACAAAACTTATTATTTGATTTTGATAAAATTATAGTCACCTCGAAAATATGATAAGAAACCTCACTAGGGAATTTAATATTTAATTTTATGCAATTCTTGTTATAAAAAGTGAAAATTATTTCGAATATTAAACCTTAAAAATGACTTGTCTATCTTTCTTCTTTGTCCACTTGGCGTATGAAGAGGTCAAAATAATTATAATTGGTTAGTCCATAATTGTCTACTAGATTTGTTCTAATCTTTGTTTCTATATATGATTTACAATGCATATAAAGAAAAAAAGGAAAGATAAAAGCACTAGAAATGAGCAATGTATATGGAGAAAGCATATAGGAATAAAATTTATTGTAATCTATCCACATAGAATCTAATTAAATATTCATTATGCTGCATGTTTTGCCTTGGTCCGTTGGATGATTCTCATTAATTTAATTTTTGTTATAACTTATAAGAATAAAACACATATAAGTTTCAACAACATATAGAATTTATAATCAAAGATTCATTGTGTCTTTTGTTTTTGCCGTTGGATGATTCTAATTAATGAATTTTATTGATAATAAGTCTTAGTGGAAATGGAACAATTGAGAAAAGTACTTGCAATTTGAGGTAGTGATTGAGCAATGAATTTGGTTGTGATAGCTGTAAATGTTGGTAGATTTTTTTGTATTGATTAAATCGTGTGTAGTACAGCCATATTTATACAAGAGGAGAAACACCATATTCTAGGATAACCATGGCAAATACAAAATAAATACTGTTTTTATCTTATCTCCCTAACACCCCCTGCAAGCCGAAGCCAGAGCAGCTACCACGCACACAAAGTAATGGACGAAGATGAAGATAACGCTGCGTAGGTAAAGGCTTGGTAAATGCATCTGCAAGTTGATCTTTGGATGAAACAAACCGAAATTCAAATTGTTTAGCAGCCACTCTTTCTGGAATAAAGTGGAAGTCAAGTTTGATATGTTTTGTGCAAGCATGGAAGACTGGATTGGAAGATAGATAAACAGCTTCAATGTTATCACACCCCAAATTGATAGATAAGAAGATGGAAAACCAATTTCTGTTAATAGAGAAGACAACCAAATAGCTTCAGCTCCAACATTTGCAATTGATTTATACTCACTTTTAGTAGAACATGCTGTTCTTTGTTGTTTCTTTGCTGCCCATGAAACAAGATTGGCTCCCAAAAAAATACCAAATCCACTCGTTGACCTTCGATCATCAGGACAACCGCCCTAATCATTATCTGCAAAGCAATGCATTGTCAAATTAGGAGATCGAACTAAGTGAAGACCATGCTGTATTGTGGACTTCAAATAGCGCAGTTGTGTATATTTATCGTATGTGTATACAACTCCCTATGTCTTGTAGTTATCCTAGAATATGTTGTTACTCCTCTTGTATAAATATGGTTGTACTACACATGATTTAATCAATACAAAAATAAAAACATCTACCAATATTTACATGGTATTAGAGCACAATACCATGGCTTTCAAATTTTCCCAATCTATTTCCTCTTCATTTTCAATTTCTTCTTCATCTGCCTCTCAAATCTCTCAAACTTCTACAACACTTTCTATTATCGTGTTACACTTTTACAACAACAGCTCACACCTTCGCAATAAAGCTCAAGTATACCAACCATTTGGGATGGAAAACTCACTTTACTCCTTTTCTTAACTATCAAAATCTCATGCACTTTATTGGTAGCTCAATGTCTCCTCCACCCAAAGAAAAATTCATCAAAACAACTCCACTAATCACCATCCTTAATCCTGAATATCTTGAGTGGTTCAAAAAAGATCAGATCCTCACTTCAGAGAAATCTATCCTTATATCATTGGTCTCACCTCCTCAACTAAAGTATGGAACGCACTTGCCAATGCCTTTGGCTCTGTCTCTCAAAATCGTCAACTCCAACTACACATTGATCATCAAGAATTGAAACGTAATGATCTTTCTATTTCCCAATATCTCCAAAAGCCAAAACTCTTGCCGATGAATTAGGGGCAGCCGGTCAACCTCTCCCTACAGTAGAATTTAATGCAAATATATACATGAATATTGGGAGCGAATTTCATCCCGTTATAACTGCTTTGAATACAAGGCATGAGCCTGTTCCCTTTCACGAGTTTCATGGTCAATTATTGGCTCACGAAATTCTTTTGAAGAGTAATCAAGAAAGTCCTCTTGTCAACTTGGTTAACAAGGCACCACCTCTCTTACCTATAATATCGAAGGCTAATGGAGAAAATTTTAGCAATAATCGCAGTGGCTATACCAATAATTCCAATCGCCGATTCAATCGTGCTTATTGTCAAATATGTGGTCTTAGGAACCACACTGCATATAGGTGCCGCAAGAGGTATAATAACCGATCTCACCGTTACAATTAGTCTTCTTTTGCGGGATCTCAGTACTCTTAAGCAAATTTTGTGCATGTGCCGTCCTCTACTCCTACTTCCACACTCCCATGGTATGTTGATACAGGAGCTACACACCATGTTGTACCTGACTTGTCATCCATTAATGTTAACAACAATTATCAAGGGCGCACTCAGCTGCAGGTAGCGAATGGTTAAGGTTTGGACATTCTAGCTAAATATTGGTACTTTCATTCCTAGTAAAAACAATAAAAAGAATTCTTAATGTCTCTAGTTTCCATTGTTCTCCAAATTTTAGTAATTTTTAATGTTATTCTTGTTTAAAAGGCAAATTCTCAAAGTTTCCTTTTCCTTTAATTGAGCATCATAGCACATCTGCATTAGGATTAATTCACACTGATATTTAGGGCCCTTCCCTGCATATATCCAGCAATGGTCATAGATATTTTATTCTATTTATGGATAACTTCAAGTTACATAAATATATTGAACAAGAAGGTATCCATCATTGTATTGCTTGTGCCCATACTCATTAACAAAATAGGATTGCTGAACGAAAAATTAGACATATGGTAGATATGGGATCAAAGTGCTGGCTCATATTTCTTTAAAATTTTGGCGATATGACTTTGATCAAGCATTCTTTATAATTAATTCCTTATCTACCACAGTTTTGATGAATAAACCCCTTATTTTTATTTATTTATTTTACAAGTAATCAGATTGTAATAATTTTAAAACTTTTGGTTGCTCTGATATCATGTGTAGTACAAGCCATATTTATACAAGAGGAGTAACAACATATTTTAGAATAACTACAAGACGATAGAGTCACTACACATACGATAAATATACACAACAAACAAAACAAACACTGTTTTTATCTTATCTGCTCTAACTATAGCAAAGGTGTGGTCATGAACAAATTGTCTCATGTGTCGACTCTATATATTGTAAATGGTTATGTCTCACCACTTGAAGAGTAATGAATATGACATTCTGATTTTTTTTATGTAAAATAAATAAGCTCAATAAAATACATATAAAAAAAAAGAGGATTTTTTTTCAAAAAAATTATTTAAAATTTATTTGACTCATTTAAATTTCTAATACATATTAAGATTATATTTATTTGTGGGAAAATATTTTCCCTTATTTTTTATTATTTGAATTATCAAAGAAAATAAGTTAAAGAAAAATAACTTTAAAATAATATGAAAAATCATTTTTCAATACTTTTTTCAATAGCTTATCTCCTCATTTATTGTCTTCTTTTTTATTTTTTAATGTCTTTTCTTTTCATTTACTATCTTTTAGTGTTGCAGTCAAATATAAAAAATTATTTTCTTTAAAAAATATTTTTTTTGGAAAATATATTTTAGAAAAATATTTTTCAAAAATAAAATACTTTTCACAAATAAATAGAGCCTAAATTAATTATAATATTTTAATAAAGGTTCATTTTTTTATGCTCTTACTGAGGTTAAACGATTCTCTTTGGATAATTCGTTTAACCCAATGATAGCTATAATGTCCTCAAATTGTTGTAACATTATAAAGTTTATATAACTATTTGCTTAATATTTAAATACTTGTCATTTTTTTCTAATTTAGTATTTTATGTATCTAGTAATTATAATAACTCCAATTAATTTAAAATTCAAATCGGATGAACTCATGTAATTTATACCTATTTTGGATGGAGGCTATGAAGATACTGTTTGTTAATCAGACTCTCTCTTAACGGTACAACAGCTTAATAATAACTCTATGGGACTGTCAATCCATGATCTTTTGAGGAAGGATACTCTTGAAGTAGCTACGATGTTCAATTCAGTGTCGTCTTCCTTTGTTAAATGATCCGGAAACCAAGTAGCTCACTCTCTAGCTAAACGCATAATTCGGGAAGGGAGTGATTTTGTTATGTCGGATTCAGTTCCTATATCCAGGGATATTTCCCAATTTTCTGGTTAATGGAAGCTACTTTTATCTCAATAAATATATATATATATATATACACATTTTATTTCTTAATTTTTTTTTGGCACGGTTATAACGGGAATGGGAGAATGGGTCTCGAATTCAAGACCTCTATCTGCCACTAAGAGTTTGGCGATTAGGCTCAGGCTCACGGGCATTTTATTTCTTAATTAAGAAACAAAGTTGGTATAGAAGAGTATACAGTATCATCCTTGCTATTTCCCTAAATTATAACATTCAATAAATGTCTTTCTATAAAAGGAAATGATATATTAGTAAATTAATATATATTTCCCTCCAATTTTTTTTTTCTACTTGTCTCTTTTTTTCTTTTGGAAATATTTTCTATTTGTCTCTTAAACACCCAAAACAAAACAAACATTCTTTTCTTTTCTTTTTCAAACATACAAAGCTTAAAATGGTTGAGTGTACAACAGCAATTGAAATGTGCTAAAAAAAAGAAATACCTCAATTGATTTTTGAACCGAAAACATTTTAGATAACTAAACAGATACAAAAACGACATTAGGCTAAGCACTAATTAAGTCTAGCTTTCTAAAATAAAAGATTTTAAAAAGAGTAGCTGTAGGTGGCGAGGTTTAGTGCGCGTCCCAAATGTTTGGCGACCACGGCACTGCGTAAGCTCGAGGCCCACTAGGAAATACAATATAAGTCATGGGCCTATTCGAAGATGGAGTCGCCACCTAAATAAAAAGTCGGGACACACTTTACAGCAACTGGATCCCACGGAGGTTCCCAGAAGCCGTTATCAGATATCGGATTCGGAAACTAGGTATGAGCGTTTGTGTCACGACCCAAAACAGGGGTCATGACCGGTGCTAGGGAACGGGAATTCTTTCGAATCCGAAACCCGTAGCGAGCCTAAAAATAAAATAAACATGCAATAATAATAACAACAACTCTTAATGCAGCGGAAATAAAATCATAATTATCAAAATAATAATCCACCATGGGATTTCAAATCAAATCCATATCTCATATATATAAATAGATCCATTAATACAAGTTTTAGTTCAAATTCTTAAAATACGTAACTCATAATTTATTTACAACTACTGCAGTGTCTAGATTATAAAATAAAACTCAAGACTCAGATAAGCAGTTTACATAAAGAAGCCGGGGCGGAAGAAATCCGGCGTACAGGCCTACTACTGAGGTTTGAAGATGATGACTCTCCTGAAAAATAGTCAACGGAGGCGAGTCAAACCTCACCGAGTGAATTACTATAATATATATACATGCATACTAAATGACAATGCACAGTCAACAGTATATATAATTATATATACAGACAAATACACATGGATGCAATAAAATCATTTTTTATATATTTTGTCTGAAAACCACTGGTTATGAAGGATCAAATAGAACCCTAGAAATTCGCAACCTCAAAGCAATGTTAGACAACACTCTAGCCATACAGGCTCACTTATTCCAATATATTCACTTGTTCTATTTAGACAGTAGACTGGCCCCGAGACACTAAGTCAACCGAGCTCCAGCAGTCTGACTGTCAGTGTGATTGGCCCCGAGACACTAGGTCAACCGAGCTCCAGCAATCACACCTCTAAATCATATCACACATCAAATAATCATATCCAATCAATATCCACAATCTGGTTAGTAATATAGCCTAAATGTTATAAGTGTACCGGTACGTACTCGGTCCTAGTGCTGCCCACTAGGTAGCACGTTCTATTGATATCCTTCATTGAAATATAAAGCATACATTCATATAAATAAATGATGCATGAACTTAAATAAAATAGCAACATAAACCATATATATACTAGAAATATACCAAAAATAAACTAGGTATATTTCAGGTATATACACGTCAAATAAATTCAATTTATTTACAAAATAAACTAGAAATAAACCATGAATATACCTAAAAATATTTTAAGAATAATTTATTAATTAAACATGCATATAGTTTAAAATATACCAAAATATACCGAAAATATATCAAAATAAACCTAAGTAATTATTAAACCATGAATGCATATTTTATCAAAATAAAACATATATTTCTAAAATCATGCACCCTAGAGCACATATATATAAAATAGTAATCCACACTTAGTGCGCTCCTCGAGATAGGTCTGACGGGCCTAGTCCACTAGGCCTCGGTCTCGGCGCAACTAAACATACAAAAATAACAGACAGCAGAATAAACCTAACAGAAAATCCTAGAAACTTGATCTAGAATATTGGACACAAAATCAAAATTAGGGTTCGACCGAACATCACGTTTTATGAGAATTCTATCGAAAATTCGACAGAACCTCCCCTGTAAAACGGACATCTCTTTACTCAAAGAGTAGAGCCGGCCCTGCAAAGAAACACAATTCAAAAATAAATGTAGAATTACAATCACAACCCCTCGGTCGGACTCCAAACTACAGTCTACCGACCGAGGTCCACAATCATAGAACAATTATGGAAATACCAAAAATGCCCTTATGTCACATAAATACATTTAATAAGTAAAAATTACATAATTAATCTTAAAACACAGTAAAAATCGATAAAAACTCATTTTATTTAGACAAATCGTATATTATATATATAATTGAAAATAATTCACGAAAAATAGTTTTAATTAATTAAAAATACTAAATAATTTTTAGAAATCATTTTTATACCTTAAATAACTATTAAAACCAATTTAATTACATTTTTAGCCAATTTAGGGTAAAATTACCAAAATACCCCTATATATATAAATATACTAAAATTACTCCAAAAATTCACCAAAAATACTATAATTATCAAAAATTAATTTTCTCAACATATTTATCAATAATATCAATAATTAAACTCAATTATCTAATTAATTTCAATTAAAAACACAATTAACCTAATTTTCCAAAATTACATAAACCTAAATAAATTCAAAATAAATACATAGAAATTCATAAAAATTCCAAATAAATTTCTATAATTAATTTCAACACCTATATTTATCATAAAACATAATTTCATAATTTATTTAATTAATTTTCGAAAATTAGAAAATAATATTAAAATATTCAAAAATACCCAAAAATCAAAATAATCTCCAAAAATTCTACAAAAATTTATACATGAAGATTAAGCTACTATGATCAACATTTGTGAAGGAATTTTTCATGAATCAATCAATTCGAAGTTCAAAAAATTCAAGAACCCTAAAATGGCCGAATTACCAAAATTGAAACCTAAGCAAATCAAGACCATTTTAAGTGAAAAAAAGCTTGGAATCACACTCACCGGAGCTCAAGGAGAAGAAAGAGACCGGCGGTGTCAAAAATGGTGGCCGGAATCACGTCGATCGACGTTAGCTTCCACTTTCGGCTTTCCGGCCAAAAACGGGCTTCTCGACGTCGGAAACAGCTACAGCAGGCGACGGGGAAGGCTGGGGAAGGAGGTGGCACGCCGGGAGGCACACCGATGGCAAGGGAACGGTGGTAGCAGCGGTGGAACGGCGATGGGAATTGTCGAGAGGAAGAAAAAGGAAGAATGGCAAAATCGTAAATAACTCAAACTTTATAATTTTGTTTAATATTAAATGTATATATGTATATATATACTTTACACTATATATTAAAATAATATAAAATCACACACATTAAATATACACCACACATATAATTTAATATTTTAAAATTTAATATTAAATAAAAATAATTAAATAACAATAAAACTAATTAATAAATAATAAAATATTAGGGTAATTAATTAAACCCTAGTTAAATAAATAAATACACATATATACGTCATTTAGTACTTTAAAAATATATATGAGTTCATGCAAGTCCGAAAATCTATTTAATATAATTAATAATAAATTATTTACGTGAAAATTTCCTCGAAAATAGTATTCTCGGGAAAATTTTACGTAAAACACTTAAAATAATATACAATAATTAAAATAAGTTTTAAATACATATCAACTCGTAAAAATATCATATTTATATACAAAATTATTAACACTGCATATCCCGATACAGTATTAAAATATTTAAAAACACGGGATATTACAGTCTCCCCCCCTTACAAGAATTCATCCCCGAATTCCAGAAAGAAATGATTACAAGGTCAAGAAGGAAAGAGATACGGGTAAGAAGCTCGCATCTCAGCTTCAGTCTCTCACGTATGCTCCTCAACTCTGTTGTTATGCCATAGAACCTTGACCATCGGAATCTGCTTCGATCACAACTATCGAATTTGATAATCAATGATCGCCACAGGTTCTTCCACAAACATCAAATCTTCACTCACTTCTACACTATCTGGCTGCAACACGTGTGAAGGGTCTGAGATATACTTCCTCAACATCGAGATATGAAACACCAGATGCACTTGTGACATACTCGGAGGCAAAGCCAACCGATATGCAACAGTGCCAACTCTTTCCAGAATCTCAAACGGTCCGATATATCTCGGTGCTAACTTAACCTTCCTACCAAATCTCATAACACCCTTCATCGAAGATACCTTCAGAAAAATGAAATCTCCGACTTGAAACTCTACATCTCTGCGCCTAGGATCCGCATAACTCTTCTGCCTGCTAACTGCAGTCTCTAATCTGCGCTTAATCACGGCGACTTTCTCTACAGCATCCTGAACCATCTCAGGTCCAGTCAAAGCTCTTTCACCAATCTCATCCCAACTCATAGGGGATCTAAACTTCCTTTCATACAATGCCTCATATGGTGCCATGCCAATACTGCTATGGTAGCTGTTATTATATGCAAACTCTACGAGTGGCAAATGATCATCCCAGCTACCTCCCAAATCCAAGACACACATCCTCAACATATCTTCCAGTGTCTGGATCGTCCTCTCAGATTGACCATCTGTCTGAGGATGAAAAGCAGTACTAACATCCAACCTAGTGCCCATTGCTTCCTGCAACTTCTGCCAAAATGAGAGGTAAAAACTGAACCTTATCTGACACAATGGACACAATACTCCATGAAGGCATACGATATGTTTCACATATAGCTTTGCCAATCTAGCTACAGAATAGGTGGCTTTCACAAGTAAGAAATATGCAGACTTCGTTAACCTGTCTACAATCACCTAGATGAAATTGTATCCATTCTTACAACGAGGTAAACCTACAATAAAATCCATAGCTATCTTTTCCCACTTCCACTCGGGAATGGGAAGAGGCTGAAGCTTCCCAGAAGGATTCTGATGTTCAGCTTTCACTTACTGACATGTCAAACACTTAGCAACATAATTAGCGACATCCTTCTTTAATCCATCCTACCAGTATAGATCTCTGATACTGTGGTACATCTTAGTGACACCTGGATGTACGCTATAGGTTGTAGAATGTGCTTCCTCTACGATCTCTTCTCTCAAGTCATCCACATCAGGAACACACAATCTACCACTGATCCACAACACACCATCATCATCAAGTGTGAAATCAGTGAACTTCCCTGCTTTGACATTCTCTGCAAGCTCTTCTAGAATAAGATCTCGGCTCTGAGCTGCTTTAATCCTATCTCTCAGTATAAATCGTACCTTAAATTGAGCTAGCAGTCCACCTGATCTACTTGTCTTCATCATCAGACCTTGATCCACCAACAGATACAATTCCTGGATCAACGGTCTCCTCTCAACACTGATGTGAGCAAGACTGCCTGAGGACTTTCTACTCAAGGCATCTGCTACCACATTAGCTTTACCCGGATGATATAAAATCTCATAGTCATAATCTTTTAACAATTCCAACCATCTCCTCTGCCTCAGATTCAGATCTCTCTGCTGGAAAATGTACTTAAGGCTCTTATGATCAGTAAATATCTCACAAGTCACCCCGTACAGATAATATCTCCAAATCTTCAAAGCAAAGATCACTACAGCCATTTCTAGGTCATGTGTGGGATAGTTCTGCTCATGCTTCTTCAACTGCCTTGAAGCATAGGCTATCACCCTTCCATTCTGTATCAACACACAACCAAGGCCAATTTTAGAGGCATCATAATAAATTGTGAACTTGTCCACACTATTAGGCAAAGCTAACACTGGTGCGGTGGTCAATTTCTCCTTCAACAACTGGAAACTATTCTCACAAGCTTCTGACCACTTGAATCTAACATTCTTCTGAGTCAAGCGAGTCATAGGGGCTGCAATTCTGGAAAAATCTTGCATAAACCACCTATAATACCCGGCTAAACCCAGAAAACTCCAAATCTTCGTAACAGAAGTCGGTCTAGGCCACTCAAACACTACTTCAATCTTCTGTGGATCAACCTGGATACCTTCTTCAGACACCACATGTCTAAGAAAAGAAACACTCTCCATCCAGAAATCACACTTCGAGAATTTAGCATAAAGCTGATGATCTCTCAGTGTCTGCAGTACAATCCTCAAGTGATATACATGCTCCTTCATACTCCTTAAATAAATCAATATATCATCAATGAAGACTACCACAAACTGATCCACATATGGTCTGAATACCCTATTCATCAGGTCCATAAAAGTTGTTGGTGCATTAGTCAAACTAAAAGACATCACCAGAAACTCATAATGGCCATATCGAGTACGGAATGCCATTTTAGGAACATCGGCTTCACTAATCCGCAATTGATAATAACTCGACCTCAGGTCAATCTTAGAAAAGAACTATGCACCATATAGCTGATCAAACAAGTCATCTATCCTTGGGAGAGGATACTTGTTCTTTACTGTCACCTTGTTCAGCTCTCTGTAGTCAATGCACAGTCTCAGGGTACCATCCTTCTTCTTTATAAACAGGACTGGTGCACCCCAAGGAGAAACACTAGGTCTGATAAACTTATCCAATAACTCTTACAACTGCTCCTTCAACTCTTTCAACTCTGCAGGAGCCATTCTGTAGGGTGGTATAGATATAGGAGTAGTACTTGGAACCACATCTATACAGAATTCAATCTCTCTGTGAGGTGGTAAACCTGGCAACTCCTTAGGGAAAACATCAGGAAACTCACAAGCAACATGAACATTTGTGAGTGACAACTTCTCCACTGAAGTATCCCTGACCAATGCCAAATATCCCTGACAACCTTTCCTCAACAACTTCCTAGCCGTAATAGCAGAAATAAGATTCTGAGGTGCTGAACTCCTATCACCCATAAACTTAAAATCTTCTTCACCAGGAATTCTGAAAGTCACCTCTTTATTCCTGTAATCTACCATGGCATAGTGTTGAGATAACCAGTCCATTCCCAGAATAACATCAAACTCCATCACATCCAATAAGATCAAATCAGCGGGTAATTCTTTACCTCCCACGAGAACTGGACAACCAGAAAGAACAATATCAGTGTCCAGAGAATCACTCAGAGGAGTGGCAATAGACAAAGGAAAAGCCATCCTCAAAGCTAGCCAACAAGATTTGGAAGCAAAAACGGGAGAAACAAATGAATGCGTGGCACCCAGATCAAACAAAACCTATGCATCCAGGTAACAAACAGAAATAATACCTGCCATGACTGCATTGGATGCCTGAGCATCCTACTGAGTAAGGTGGAAGACTCTGGCCTGTCCTCGACCTCCCTGCTGACTGGTAGAAGCCTGGCCAACACCTCTGGCACCTCCTCTAGTACCTCTAACATGACTCTGCTGTGGAACAAGCTGAGTGGAACTCTGATGCTGGGTTGGAGGTAACTGAAATGGCACGGGTGCAGCACTAGCAATCGACTGCTGTGGGAATCGCAGAATCTGCGACTGCTGATACCCGGAGAAAGGACACGATCTGGCAAAATGTCATGTCTGCCAGCATCTGAAGCATGTCAGTGGGGTCAGGTAACACGGTCCCTGATGGACTCTACCACAAGTCTGGCAAACACTAGCAGCTGATCCAGAACTAAGACCACTGTTGTTGCTCGAAGCACCTGACCCAAATCTGAATGATCTATGCTGACCTCCACGGCCATGTCTACTGCTCTGATGCACTCGCTACTGCTGCCTCTGACTCTGCTGAGTCGGACCTCTCTGCTAACTACTCGACCCAATATGAAAACTCGAATATGGTGTAGTCTGCAATCCACTCGATCGAACTCCCAGCTGGTAATAATCAGGCATCGCTCCCTACCTAACTAGCCTCAGCTCAATCTCCTTGGCTAACTCTATCACAGACTCCAGAGTAAGGCCTGCTGTAGGCATACCAGCAAATGCTGAACCTAATCCGATGACATATGTAGTGACTGCAAAATACTGGTCTCTCATCAGATCCTCTGCATATCTACCCAGCCAAAGAAACTCTCGGGTATACTCCTCTACTGATCGATCACCATGAGAAATGCTAGTCAATCAGAGACGATAGCTCATACGGAGAGGCTTTGGACAGAATCTCCTCATAAACCACTCTCAAAACTGAGCCTAGGTCATCGTTATCATATAGGGCTGGATCATCTGAATAAACCAATCTAGGGCTGGTCCCTCGACAGACAATTCAACGATCATGATCCACTGGTACTTGGTATGAGCAGTCCGAGTCCGAGTCTCGATCGCGTGCAGAAAGTCTAACGGATCGAAAGTCCCATCGAACGTAATTCTGCCAACTCTGGCATAGAACAAAGCTGCCTCAGGGTCAGACATACCCTACTGATAGGCAGGCTGAATAGGCTGAACAACTGGAGGTACAGGAACATCAAATTCAAGCTCAACAGGCTCTTTGTCCTGTAACTCTCTCCGCCTATGGCGACATGCCGCTCCTCGAGGTCTACCTCTGCCACGACCTCTATGTCTAACTGGTTGTTCAAGAGGTAAAACCTCATCCTGAAAAGACTCATTATCCTCGGCCTCAACAACCGGTGGAGCGACATGCGCTCGCCTCCTCATTCTGAAAAGACAAACGGAAAGGTTTAGACAAAACAAATAATGGAGGAATAACACCGAAAACTAAAGCAAGGAATACTCATCAAGACATAGTCGAACCTAATTCACTGCAGTAGTTACCAAAAGAAAACACAACTCTGAAAACTAGGGCCACGACTCACACAACTAAGCCCTGACACAGAACTCCGCTCTGATACTAACTTTTTCACGACCCAAAACAGGGGCCATTACCGACGCTAGGGAATGGGAATTCTTTCGAATATGAAACTCGTAGCGAGCCTAAAAATAAAATAAACATGCAATAATAATAACAATAACTCTTAATGCAGCGAAAATAAAATCATAATTATCAAAATAATAATCCACCACAGGATTTCAAATCAAATCCATATCTCATATATATAAATAGATCCGTTAATACAAGTTTCAGTTCAAATTCTTAAAAT
Source organism: Mallotus nudiflorus (assembly GCA_947683625.1). Lineage (NCBI taxonomy): Eukaryota > Viridiplantae > Streptophyta > Magnoliopsida > Malpighiales > Euphorbiaceae > Mallotus > Mallotus nudiflorus. The sequence goes on along the minus strand of CANTUR010000876.1, from coordinate 47,222 downwards.
ACGTAACTCACAATTTATTTACAACTACTACAGTGTCTAGATTATAAAATAAAACTCAAGACTCAGATAAGTAGTTTACATAAAGAAGCCGGGGCGGAAGAAATCCAGTGTACAGGCTTGCTACTGAGGTCTGAAGATGATGACTCTCTTGAAAAATAGTCAACGGAGGGGAGTCAGACCTCACCGAGTGAATTACTATAATATATATACATGCATACTAAATGACAATGCACAATCAATAGTATATATAATTATATATACAGGCAAATACACACGGATGCAATAAAATCATTTTTTATATATTTTGCCTGAAAACCACTGGTTATGAAGGATCAAATAGAACCCTAGAAATTTGCAACCTCAAAGCAGTGTTAGACAACACTCTAGCCATACAGGCTCACTTATTCCAATATATTAACTTGTTCCATTTAGATAGTAGACTGGCCCCGAGACACTAAGTCAACCGAGCTCCAGCAGTCTGACTGTCAGTGTGATTGGCCCCGAGACACTAGGTCAACCGAGCTCCAGCAATCACACCCCCAAATCATATCACACATCAAATAATCATATCCAATCAATATCCACAATCTGGTTAGTAATATAGCCTAAATGCTATAAGCGTACCGGTACGTACTCGGTCCTAGTGCTGCCCACTAGGTAGCGCGTTCTATTGATATCCTTCATTGAAATATAAAGCATACATTCATAAAAATAAATGATGCATGAACTTAAATAAAATAGCAACATAAACCATATATATACTAGAAATATACCAAAAATAAACTAAGTATATTTCAGGTATATACACGTCAAATAAATTCAATTTATTTACAAAATAAACTAGAAATAAACCATGAATATACCTAAAAACATTTTAAGAATAAATTTATTAATTAAACATGCATATAGTTTAAAATATACCAAAATATACCGAAAATATACCAAAATAAACCTAAGTAATTATTAAACCATGAATGCATATTTTATCAAAATAAAACATATATTTCTAAAATCATGCACCCTAGAGCACATATATATAAAATAGTAACTCACACTTAGTGCGCTCCTCGAGATAGGTCCGACGGGCTTGGTCCACTAGGCCTCGATCTCGGCGCAACTAAACATACAAAAATAACAGACATTAGAATAAACCTAACAGAAAATCATAAAAACTTGATCTAGAATATTGGACACAGAATCAAAATTAGGGTTCGACCGAACATCACGTTTTACGAGAATTCTATCGAAAATTCGACAGAACCTCCCCTGTAAAATGGACATCTCTCTACTCAAAGAGTAGAACCGGCCCTGCAAAGAAACACACTTCAAAATAAACGTAGAATTACAATCACAACCCCTCGGTCGGACTCCAAATTACAGTCTACCGACCGGGGTCTACAATCACAGAATAATTATGGAAATACCAAAAATGCCCTTATATCACAGAAATACATTTAATAAGTATAAATTACATAATTAGTCTTAAAACACAGTAAAAACTGATAAAAACTCATTTTATTTAGAAAAATTGTATATTATATATATAATTGAAAATAATTCACGAAAAATAGTTTTAATTAATTAAAAATACTAAATAATTTATAGAAATCATTTTTATACCTTAAATAACTATTAAAACCAATTTAATTACATTTTTAGCCAATTTAGGGTAAAATTACCAAAATACCCCTATATATATAAATATACTAAAATTACTCCAAAAATTCACCAAAAATAATATAATTATCCAAAAATAATTTTCTCAGCATATTTATCAATAATATCAATAATTAAACTCAATTAGCTAATTAATTTCAATTAAAAACACAATTAACCTAATTTTCCAAAATTACATAAACCTAAATAAATTCAAAATAAATACATAGAAATTCATAAAAATTCCAAATAAATTTCTATAATTAATTTCAACACCTATATTTATCATAAAATACAATTTCACAATTTATTTAATCAATTTTCGAAAATTAGAAAATAATATTAAAATATTCAAAAATACCCAAAAATCAAAATAATCTCCAAAAATTCTACAAAAATTCAAACATGAAGATTAAGCTACTAGGATCAAAAATTTGTGAAGGAATGTTTCATGAATCAATCAATTCAAAGTTCAAAAAAATCAAGAACCCTAAAATGGCCGAATTACCAAAATCGAAAGCTAAGCAAATCAAGACCATTTTAAGTGAAACAAAGCTTGGAATCACACTCACCGGAGCTCAAGGAGAAGAAAGAGATCGGCGGTGTCGAAAATGGTGACCGGAATCACGTCGATCAACGTTAGCTTCCACTTTGGGCTTTTCGGCCAAAAATGGGCTTCCCGACGTCGGAAACAGCTACAGCAGGCGGTGAGGAAGGCTGGGGAAGGAGGTGACATGCCGGGAGGCACCCCGACGGTAAGGGGAACGACGGTAGCAGCGGTGGAACGGTGATGGGAACGGTCAGGAGGAAGACGAAGGAAGAATGGCAAAACCGTAAATAACTCAAACTTTATAATTTTGTTTAATATTAAATGTATATATGTATATATACACTTTACACTATATATTAAAATAATATAAAATCACACACATTAAATATACACCACACACATATAATTTAATATTTTAAAAATTTAATACTAAATAAAAATAATTAAATAACAATAAAACTAATTAATAAATAATAAAATATTAGGGTAATTAATTAAACCCTAGTTAAATAAATAAATACACATATATACGTCATTTAGTACTTTAAAAATATATATGAGTTCATGCAAGTCCGAAAATCTATTTAATATAATTAATAATAAATTATTTACGTGAAAATTTTCCCGAAAATAGTATTCTCGGGAAAATTTTATGTAAAGCACTTAAAATAATATACAATAATTAAAATAAGTTTTAAATACATATCAACTCATAAAAATATCATATTTATATATAAAATTATTAACACTGCATATCCCGATACAGTATTAAAATATTTAAAAACACGGGATATTACAGTTTGAAAGCGGATTGTCACAACCCCAAAACGGGGCCATGACCGGCGCTAGGGAACGGGAATTCTTTCGAATCCGGAACCCGTAGCAAGCCTAAAAATAAAATAAACATGCAATAATAATAATAACAATATCAAATGCAGCGGAAATAAAAATCATAAATATCATAATATTATTTTCACCAACTGGATTTAAGTCAAATCTCATCTCATATATATAAATCTTTTAATACAAATCCAGTTTCAAATATAATACAATATCTCACATAAATAAAATACATAAAATCTCATAATTAATTTACAACTACTGCAGTGTCTAGATTATAAAAATAAGACTCAAGTAAGCAGTTTACACAAAGAAGCCGGGGCGGAAGAAATCCGGCGTATCGGCCTGCTACTGAGGTCTGAAGATGTTGACTCTCCTGAAAAATTGTCAATGGAGGGGAGTCAGACCTCACTGAGTGAATTACTATAATATATATACATACACACTAAATGACAATGCATACAATCAATAGTATATATATATAATATGTATATATACAGGCAAATACACACAGATGCAATAAAATCGTTTTATATATATTTTATTGAAAATCATCTTTTATGAAGGATCACATAGAACCCTAGAATATCGCAACTTCAGAAATAGTGTTAGACAACACTCTAGCCACACAGGCTCACTTAATCCAAATATATCCACTTAATCCATTTAGACAGTAGACTGACCCCGAGACACTAAGTCAACCGAGCTCCAGCAGTCTGACTGCCAGTGTGATTGGCCCTGAGACACTTGGTCAACCGAGCTCCAGCAATCACACCTCTAAACCATATCTCACATATCAAATAATCATAACCAATCAATATCCACAAAGAGTTAGTAATATAGCCTAAATGCTATAGGCGTACCGGTATGTACTCGGTCCTAGTGCTGCTCACTAGGTAGCACGTTCTATTGATATCCTTCATTAATAAATATAAAACATCCATTCACAAATAAATGATGCATGAATTTAAAGAAAATAACAATATAAACCATATATATACCGGAAATATACCAAAAGTAAACCAGGCATATTTCGAGTATATATACGTCAAATAAATCCAATCAAATTATAAATTAAGCTAGAAATATATTTAAAAACATTTTAAATATATTTTATTAATAAAACATGTATACAATTTAAAAATAAACCAAAATAAACTAAATATAAACTTAAGAAATAATCAAATTATTTATGCATATTTAATCAAAATAAAATATGCATTTCTAAATCATGCATCCTAAGTATATATATATATAATAGCAACTCACAAATTAGTGCGCTCCTCGAGATGGGTCCGACGGGCCTGGTCCACTAGCCCTCGGTCTCGGCGCAACTAAACAAACAATAACGACAAAAATCAAAATAACCCTAACAGAAATCCTAGAATTCGATCTAGAATATTAAACATAGAATCGATATCAGGGTTCGACCGGATATCACGTTTTATGAGAATTCTACCGAAAATTCGGTAGAACCTCCCCTGTAAAATGGACATCTCTCTACTCAAAAGAGTAGAGCCAACCCTGCAAGGAAATACACTTTGAAAAACTACACAGAGCACAATCAAAATCCCACCGTCGAACTCCAAACTACAGTCCACCAATCGGGGTCCACAATCACAGAATAATTCTGATAATACCAAAAATACCCTTATAACATAGAAATTCATTTTATAGGTAGAAATTACATAATTAACCTTAAAACACTGTAAAAACCGATAAAAATTCATTTTATTAGAAAAACCGTATATTATATGTATAATTGAAAATAATTCACGAAAAATAGTTTTAATTAGTTAAAAATACCAAATAATTTGTAAAAATCATTTTTATACCTTAAATAACTATTAAAATCAATTAAATTACATTTTTAGCCAATTTTTTGTAAAATTACCAAAATACCCATATATATATAAATATACTAAAATTACTTCAAAAATTCACCAAAAATAGTATAATTATCCAAAAATTAATTTTCTCAACATATTTATCAATAATATCAATAATTAAACTCAATTACCCAATTAAATTCAATTAAAAACATAATTAACCCTAATTTCCCAAATTTACATAAACTCAAATAATTCAAAATAAATACTTAGAAATTCCTAAAAATTCCAAATAAATTCCTATAATTCATTTCAACACCTAATTTAACCATAAAACACAATTTCATAATTTAAATAATTAATTTCCGAAAATTAGAAAATAATATTAAATATTCAAAAATACCCAAAAATCCAAAAAATCTCCAAAAATTCCAAAACAATTCACACATGTAGATTAAGCTGCTAGGATCAACATTTATGAAGGGAGTTTTCATGAATCAATCAATTCAAAGCTCAAAAAAAATCAAAAACCCAATATGGCCGAATTGGAAAAATTCAAAACTAAGCAAATCTAGACCATTTAAGCTCAAACCAAAGCTAGAATCACACTCATCAGAACTCAAGGAGAAGAAAGAGACTGGCGGTGTCAAAAATGGTGGTCGGAATCGTCGTCGATGGCGAGGAGAAGAATTTCGGCCAAACGAAGAAAAATAGCTCGTCGGTGCCAGGGAAGGAGGCTGCTGGCGGTGGGGGACGGCTGAGGATGAAGGTGGAGCTGCTGGTGGCACACCAACGACTGGGGATCGGAGTAGCAGCGGTGAGGGGAAGGATAGTCGTGCGGGAAGGAAGAAGAAGAAGAAGAAGAAGAAGAAGAAAAAAAAAAGAAAAAAAAAAAAGAAAAAGAAAAAGAAAAAAGAAAAATAATAAAAATTTTAATAAAATATTTGAAAAAATTTCACATCCACACATATAATTTAATATTTTAATAATTTAATAATAAATAAAAATAATTAAATAACAATAAATTAATAAACAAATAATAAAATATTAGGGTAACATATATTAAACCCTAATTAAATAAATATTGCACACATACACGGTGTTTAGTAATTTAAAAATACGTATGAGTTCATGCAAGCCCGAAAATATATTTAAAATAATTAATAATAAATTATTTATGTGAAAATTTCCCCGAAAATGCAAGTCTCGAAAAAATTTTACGTAAAGCACTGTAAATAATACATAATAATTAAAATAGGTTTTAAATACATATCAACTCGTAAAAATATCATAGTATATATATATATATAAATTATTAACAATGTATATCCCGGTACAGTGTTAAAATATTTAAAAACACGGGATATTACACGGATCATGATCGTTGAGTTGTCTGTCGAGGGACCAGCCCTAGATTGGTTCATTCAGATGATCCATCCTTACATGATGACGATGACATGGGCTCAGTTCCGAGAGCAATTTATGAGGAGATTTTGTCCCGAGCCGCTTCGTATGAGCTATCGTCTCCGGTTGACTAGTATTTCTCGTGGAGATTGATCTGTAGAGGAGTACACTCGAGAGTTTCTTCGTCTAGGTAGATATGCAGAGAATCTGATGCGAGATCAGTATTTCGCAGTCACTACCTACGTGTCACGACCCAAACTAGGAGTCATGACCGGCGCTAGGGAACGGGAATTCTTTCGAATCCGGAACCCGTAGCAAGCCTAAGAAAATAAAATCATATAATAATTATATAAAAGTACGACCAAATTAAAATTTTTCTGAATCAATATATAAAATAAATACTCCAAATCCTTTTATAAATGAATACATATTCGTACAATGTTCAAATACAAATTCTCAGAGTATTTAATATCCAAACAAAATAATACACTTCCAATATAGTGACACTACTACTGCAGTTTCTAGAATACAATTCAAAGTTCAGAATATACATTTGCATAAAACAGCCGGGACTGAAGAACACCGGCGAGGAACTCTGCAACTAAGGTCTGACGATATGGAATCTCCTGGAAAAATAATTGAGGGGGGTCAGACCTCACTGAGTGAATTATTATACTATATATATATTCAAACTAAACCATAACAATCAGGCATTCTTATATATATATGTATATACACACATTTCACATGAATGCCAAACCTTGCTTTTATAAATATACTAAATGTAGAAAACTTTTCTTTTAATTCATGAAGGATCCATAGAACCCTAAATAATAACAACCTCAAACAATCCCATCATCACTCTAGCCATACAGGCTCACTTGATTCCAAATAGAACACTTATTCCAATTTGGACAGCAGACTGGCCCCGAGACACTAAGTCGACCGAGCTCCAGCAGTCTGGCTGTCAGTGTGATTGGCCCCGAGACACTGGGTCAACCGAGCTCCAGCAATCACATTATCCATCACCTCATATCTCAATCAATCCAATAGATCATTCAATTCACTTATGGACAGTAGACTGGCCCCGAGACACTAAGTCAACCGAGCTCCAGCAGTCTGACTGTCAGTGTGATTGGCCCCGAGACACTTAGTCAACCGAGCTCCAGCAATCACACTATCTAACATACCATTAATCTTAGTCAAATCAATTAAATCAATTATAATCACCCAATTTTAACTCTCACTCAATCCTTATCTACCGTACCGGTACGTACACGGTCCTAGTGCTGCCCACTAGGAAGCACGTTCTATTAATATCCTTCACTTCGAATAAATCATTCATTCGAAAAAAATAATTAATGTAGAACAATATTCATAATAATAAAATCAACCATATATATATATATACCAAAAATATACCTAAAATATACCCAGTATATTTCAGGTATATATATATATATATATATATATATAGTCAAATAAAATATGAAATAAACTAAAGATAAATCATTAATATAGTTAAAACAATTTAAATGAGGAACAATAATATATCATGCATTATATTAAAAATATACTTAAATATGCAAAAGATATACCCTAAGTACTCAAATCATTTAATAAACCATTTATGTCTAAATATTCATTTAAATACGTGTTTGTGTTTAACATATATTTACAAATGTACTAAAAATAAACCTAATTATCTAGCATGCATATATCAAAAATAAACCCTAAATATACCACTAATGTGTTAGGTTTAATTTAATAATAAAACATTTATTTATTCGGAAATAAATAAAAATATACCAAAAATAAACTTAAAAATAATTTAAGTGTAGGTTTATAATATAGCATGCAATTATTTAAGAATAACCTAAATTATACTAATCATTTAATAAAATAATTATGTCTAATTATTTAATATGCATATATATAAAATGCAACCCTAGATATACCAGAAATATTATAATTTAAATCCCTTTTTAAAACATACAATAAAAATGAAAAATTCTAAATATATGCACCCTATATGCAGTGCATATATATACAGTATAATAACTCACTGGTGTGCGCTTTTCGAGACATACTCAACGGGCCGGTCTGTTAGGCCTCGGTTCCGGTGCAGCTAGAAAGATAAGGTAAAAAAATAACCATCAGAATAAACTTCTGACTCTATACTTCTAGGATTACTATGGACAGATTCAATCAAGAATTCAGAATTAGAATCGGATCGATTGTCACGTTTTACGAGAAATCTACCCGAAATTTCGACAGAGTCTCCTCTGTAAAACGGACATCTCCCTACCAAAAGTAGGGGCCGATCCTGCACAGAAAACACACTTCAAGAATACACAACCATAACCTCTCGGTCGGACTCCCAAACTACAATTCTTCCGACCGAGGCTCACCAATTCACAAAATAAACACATAATACATGAAAATTCCAAAAATACCTTTGAATAACCAAAATATAACAATTGAATATTTAAAGCGCTGAAAATAATTATTTACCCAATAATTTCAATAAAACCCTACTTACGATAAAATACTATTAAAAATTGAAAATTTTCGATAAATTCATTAATACTAACCAAAATACATTTTAAAGTTCCAAATTACACAATTAACCCTAAAACATATTAAAACCGATAAAACTCATTTATTTAGGAAAATAGTATAGTATATTATGTATAAATTTGAAAATAATTTATGAAAAAAAATAGTTTTAACTAGGTAAAAATACTAAATAATTTGTAGAAATCATTTCTATACCTCAAAGAATTATTAAAACTGATTTAATTATATTTTAGTCAATTTAGTGTCAAATTACCAAAATACCCCTAGTTATATATAAATTCACATAATTACTCAAAAATTAATTTCTACAACATATAATTCAATAAAATCAACAAATACACCTAATTAACCAATTATTTCTATATGAAAAAAATAATAAAAATAAAAATACATATTCAATCTATTAATTCCAAAATATACATAAATTATATAAACTTCCATAAAAATAATAGAAATTCCTAAAATTTAATTTATCATCAAATAACATTTTAATATAAACTAAAACACACAATTAAACTTCAAATTCAACCCAAATACTCATTTAACTCAATTATCCAATATTTACATAAACAATAAGTATTTCTTAAAAAAAAATTATATAAATTCCCAAAAAAATTATTTTTCTCAACATCAAAATCAATAACAATATATAATAACAACAATTTAACAAATTTCATAATCTAATTAATTAATTAACGAAAATTCATTTTTAAATCATTAAAAATATTCAATAATTAACCAAAAAATCAAACAAAATCAGAAAAATGCATAAAAATTATCTATGAATAGATTAAGATGCATAGATTAATATTTCAAAAAGAAATTATCAAAAAAATCAATTAAACTCAAGGTAAGAAAAAGAAGAAAAATTTTGACATAAACTAAAATCAATCAAAACTTACAAATGAATAAGTTTAAGCTTGAATGGAGCTTGGGATCGTCTTCTCCTCAGCTCAAGGAGTCGACCAAGCCAAGGAAACCAAGCTCTCGCCGTCGGGAAAGTCACCGGTGATCGCTGCTGTTGCTGCTGCTTGTCCACCGACGGCTCCTGCAGTTCTTCCATGGTGATGCCGACGAGAAGGAGAAGATGATGGTGTTGGTAAGAACTGAGCAGATCGTGAAGAAGAAGGAGAAGAAGCATAGTGATGAAGGAGGGTCGGGAGAATTCGGGAAGAAAAGGGAAAAAAAACAAATTTTGATTTCTGTTTTCTGTTTTTTTTTTTTTACATATATATATATTAAACTATAATCTTATAATAATATATACTAACTTTAGTTTAATTGAATTCCTACCACAATAATAGTCATATATATATATATATATACACACACACATATATCTCACACACACATAAAATTTATTTAAAAATAACAATAATAATAACCATAGCTATTAAATGATTAATAATACAAATAATAATATATATATTTAATAAAATAAATAATAATAATAATAATAACAATAGAAATAATAACTCACATAAATAACAATAAAAATAATAACATTAATTATAATAGTGGAATACTTCCAAAGTATTAATAATACATAAATCATCAAGTAATAGAATAATATTAATGCTAAAAAAAATTATATTAAAATAGTATTAAAATATTCATGCACTAAATTAGCATTATTAAAAACCATAGTATTCATAAATAATAACTTTGCACAATGGAATTTAAAACGTTCAAAATAATTTATTTACGTAGAAAATTCAATTAACATAAAATAATGATAATAAGTCACAGAATAGTAAAATAATTAAATATAACTTTTAAACTTTATTAATACTGCATATCTCATTATTTAATAAAATAAATTAAAAACAAGGGTTATTACACTACGTTACTGGTTTGGGTTCAGCTTTTGCTGGTATGCCTACAGCAGGCCTTACTCTCGAGTTTATGATCTCTTCTCAACAACAACACGGAGGAGGAGGAAAAGAGCAGAGATCTCTCTCTTATCTCCTCCTCCGTTGTGGTTGTTGAGAGGAGAGAGAGAGGCTCCTGTACTCTAGTTTTCATGTTGGTTCGAGTAGTCAGCAGTGAGGTCCAACTCAGCAGAGTCAGAGCCAGTAGCAGCGAGTGCATCGGAGCAGTAGACATGGCCGTGGAGGTCAGCGTAGATCGTTTAGATTTGGGTCAGGTGCTTCGAGTAGCAGCAGTGGTCGTAGTTCTGGATTAGCGGCCAGTGTATGCCAGACTTGCGGTAGAGTCCATCAGGGACCGTGTTATCTGACACCATTGACATGCTTCAGATGCGGGCAGATAGGACATTTTGCCAGATTGTGTCCTTACTCTGAATATCAGCAGTCGCAGATTCCGCGATTCCCACAGCAGTCGATTGCTAGTGCTGCACCAGTTCCATTTCAGTTACCACCAGCCCAGCATCAGAGTTCCACTCAGCTTATTCCACAGCAGAGTCGTGGTAGAGTGTCACGACCCAAAACAGGGGGCCATGACCGGCGCTAGGGAACGGGAATTCTTTCGAATCCGGAACCCGTAGCAAGCCTAAAAATAAAATAAAGCATGCCATAATAACAATAAAAATATCATATGCAGCGGAAATAAAAATCATAATATCATAATATCATTTTTCATATCAACTGGATTTAATTCAAAACTCATCTCATCACATAAATATAATCTTTAATACAAATCCAGTTCAATATAATACATCTCTTTAAATAAAGTACATGAAATCCAATACTTAATTTACAACTACTGCAGTGTCTAGATAAAATAAATAAGACTCAAGTAGACAATTTACATAAAGAAGCCGGGGCGGTAAGAAATCCGGCGTATCGACCTGCTACTCAGGTCTGAGGAAGTTGACTCTCCTGAAAAATAGTCAACGGAGGGGAGTCAGACCTCACTGAGTGAATTACTATAATATATATACATACACACTAAGTGGTAATGCATACAATCAACAGTATAAATAATATGTATATATACAGGCAATTACACACAGATGCAATAAAATCATTTTTATGTATTTATCTGAAAATCATCTTTTATGAAGGATTACATAGAACCCTAGAATATCGCAACCTCAGAAAATAGTGTTAAACAACACTCAAGCCACACAGGCTCACTTAATCCACAATATATCCACTTAATCCATTTGGACAGTAGACTGGCCCCGAGACACTAAGTCAACCGAGCTCCAGCAGTCTAACTGCCAGTGTGATTGGCCCCGAGACACTTGGTCAACCGAGCTCCAGCAATCACACCCAAACCACATCTCACATATCGATAATCATAATCAAATCAATATCCACAAATAAGTTAGTAATATAGCCTAAATACTATAGGCGTACCGGTACGTACTCGGTCCTAGTGCTGCCCACTAGGTAGCACGTTCTATTGATATCCTTCATTAATAAATAATAAAACATTCATTCACAAATACATGATGCATGAATTTAAATAAATCAACAATATAAACCATATATATACTGGAAATATACCAAACATAAACCGGGTATATTTTGAGTATATATATGTCAAATAAATCCAATCAAATCATGAATTAAACTAAAAATATATTTAAAAACATTTTAAATATATTTTATTAACAAAACATGTATATAATTTATTATATACCAAAAAATATACCAAAAATATACTTGAATATAAATCACATTATTTATGCATATTCAGTCAAAATAAAACATGCATTTTCTAAATCATGCATCCTAAGCATATATATATAATATAGTAACTCACCTAATGCGCTCCACGAGACAGGTCCGACGGGCCTAGTCCACTAGCCCTTGGTCTCGGCGCAACTAAACAAGAAATAAATAACCGATATCAGAATAACCCTAATAGAAATCCTAGAATTCAATCTAGAGTATTAAAATACGAAAACAGAATTAGGGTTCGACTGGACATCACGTTTTACGAGAATTCTACCAAAAATCCGGCAGAACCTCCCTTGTAAAACGGACATCTCTCTACTCAAAAGAGTAGAGCCGACCCTGCAAAGAAAATACACTTCGAAAAACAAGCTCAACACAATTAAAATCCCACGGTCGGACTCCAAACTACAGTCCACCGACCGGGGTCCACAAACACAGAATGATTCCAGATATAACAAAAATATCTTTAAATCACAGAAATACATTTTATAAATAAAAATTACATAATTGACCTTGAAACACTATAAAAACCGATTAAAACTCATTTTATTAGAAAAACCGTATATTATATATATAATTGAAAATAATTCCCGAAAAATAGTTTTAATTAGTTAAAAATACTAAATAATTTGTAGAAATCATTTTTATACCTTAAATAAATATTAAAACCAATTAAATTACATTTTTAGACAATTTAGGGTAAAATTACCAAAATACCCCTATATATATAAAATATACTTAAATTACTTCAAAAATTCACCAAAAATCATACAATTACCCAAAATTAATTTTCTCAACATATTTATCAATAATATCAATATTTTAAACTCAATTAACCAATTAAATTCAATTTAAAACACAATTAACCTAATTTTCCAAAATTCCATAAACTTCAATAATTAAAAATAAATACTTAGAAATTCATAAAAATTCAAATAAATTCCTATAATTCATTTCAACACCTAATTCAACCATAAACTCCCAATTTCATAATTTAAATAATTAATTTCCGAAAATTAGAAAATAATATTAAAATATTCAAAAATACCCAAAAATCCAAAAAATCTCCAAAAATTCTACAAAAATTCATACATGAGGGATTAACCTACTAGGAACAATATTTGTGAAGGAAGTTTCCATGAATCATCCAATTAGAAGCTCAAAAAAATCGAAAACCCTAATAGGCCGAAATTTACAAATCGAAAACTAAGCAATTCTAGACCATTTTAGCTCAAACCAAAGCTAGAATCACACTCACCGGAGCTCAAGGAGAAGAAAGAGACCGGCGGTGTGTCGAAAATGGTGGCCGGGAGAGGGAGAAACGGCGGTAGCTCGACTTTCGGCCTCCTAAGCTAATTCCGGCCAAACTCGTCGGGAAAGGGGGGCTGCTGGCGGCGGGGAACGGCTGGGGACGGAGGTGGCTCACCGAGAGGCACTCTGAACGGCGGCGAACAGAAGTTACAGACGGTGGAGGTGGGAGTCGCGTCCGGAGAAGAAGAAGAGAAGGGAGGGGCAAAAGTGTAATTTGGCAATTCTTTGATTTTTGATGTATATATGTATATATATATATACTTTATACTTTATATTAAAATAATATTAAATTACACACATCAAATATACACCACACACATAAAAATATTAATATTTTAATAATTTATACTAAATATAATTAATTAAATAACAATTTAAACAATTAAATACTTAATAAAATATTAGGGAATTAATAAACCCTAATTAAATAAATATACACACACCGACTTTATTTAATAGTTTAAAAATATGTATGAGTTCATGCAAGTCGTAAATACATTTAAAATAATTAATAATACATTGTTTACGTGAAAATTTCCCCGAAAATGCAAGTCCCGGGAAAATTTTACGTAAAACACTGAAAATAATACACAATAATTAAAATAGGTTTTAAATACATATTAACTCGTAAAAATATCACATATATATTCAAAATTATTGACACTAGCATATCCCGGTACAGTGTAAAAATATTTTAAAAACACGGGATATTACATAGAGGCACTAAAGGAGGTGCCAGAGGTGTTGGCTAGGCTTCTACCAGTCAACAGGGAGGTCGAGGACAGGCCAGAGTTTTTTCATCTCACTCAGCAGGATGCTCAGGCATCTAATGCAGTCGTGGCAGGTATTGTTTCTGTTTGTTACCTGGATGCATGGGTTTTGTTTGATCCGGGTGCCACGCATTCGTTTGTTTATCCTGTTTTTGCTTCTAAATCTTGTTGGCAAGCTTCGAGGATGGCTTTTCCTTTGTCTGTTGCCACTCCTCTGAGCGATTCCTTGGACACCGATATTGTTCTTTCTGGTTGTCCAATTCTCGTGGGAGATAGAGAATTATCTGCTGATTTGATTCCGTTGGATGTGATGGAGTTTGATGTTATTTTGGAATGGATTGGTTATCTCAGCACTATGTCATGGTAGATTGTAGGAATAAAGAGGTGACTTTCAGAATTCCTAATGAAGAAGATTTTAAGTTTATGGGTGATAGGAGTTCAGCACCTCAAAATCTTATTTCTGCTATTATAGCTAGGAAGTTGTTGAGGAAAGGTTGTCAGGGATATTTGGCATTGGTCAGGGATACTTCAATGGAGAAGTTGTCACTCACAGATGTTCCTGTTGCCTGTGAGTTTCCTGATGTTTTTCCCGAGGAGTTGCCAGGTTTACCACCTCACAGAGAGATTGAGTTCTGTATAGATGTGGTTCCAGGTACTACTCCTATATCTATGCCACCCTATAGAATGGCTCCTGCAAAGTTGAAAGACTTGAAGGAGCAGTTGCAAGAGTTATTGGATAAAGGTTTCATCAGACCTAGTGTTTCTCCTTGGGGTGCACCAGTCCTATTTGTGAAGAAGAAGGATGGTACCTTGAGACTGTGCATTGACTACAGAGAGCTGAATAAGGTGACAGGGAAGAATAAGTATCCTCTTCTGAGGATAGATGATTTATTTGATCAGCTACAGGGTGCACAGTTCTTTTCTAAGATTGACTTAAGGTCAGGTTATCATTAGCTGCGGATTAGCGAAGCTGATATTCCTAAGACAGCATTCTGCACGCGATATGGCCATTAATGAGTTTCTGGTGATGTCTTTTGGTTTGACTAATGCACCAGCAGCTTTTATGGACCTGATGAATAGGGTATTTAGACCATATGTGGATCAGTTTGTGGTAGTCTTCATTGATGATATATTGGTTTATTCAAGGAGTATGGAGGAGCATGTATATCACTTGAGGATTGTACTACAGACACTGAGAGATCATTAGCTTTATGCTAAATTCTCGAAGTGTGATTTCTGGATGGAGAGTGTTTCTTTTCTTGGACATGTAGTGTCTAAAGAAGGTATCCAGGTTGATCCACAGAAGATTGAGGCAGTGTCTGAGTGGCCTAGACCGACTTCTGTTACAGAGATTCGAAGTTTTCTGGGTTTAGCGGGGTATTATAGGTGGTTTGTGCAGGATTTTCCAGAATAGCAACCCCTATGACTCGCTTGACTCATAAGAATGTTAGATTCGAGTGGTCAGAAGCTTGTGAGAATAGTTTTTAGTTGTTGAAGGAAAAGTTGACCACAGCGCCAGTGTTAGTTTTGCCTAATAGTGTGGATAAGTTCACAGTTTATTGTGATGCCTCTAGAATTGGGCTTGGTTGTGTGTTAATGCAGAATGGTAGGGTGATAGCCTATGCTTCGAGGCAGTTGAAGAAGCATGAGCAGAACTATCCCATACATGACCTAGAGATGGCTGCAGTGATCTTTGCTTTGAAGATTTGGAGACATTATCTGTACAGGGTGACTTGTGAGATATTTACTGATCACAAGAGCCTTAAGTACATTTTCCAGCAGCGAGATCTAAATCTAAGGCAGAGGAGATGGTTGGAACTATTGAAGGATTATGATTGCGAGATCTTATATCATCCAGGTAAAGCTAATGCGGTAGCAGATGCCTTGAGTAGGAAGTCCTCAGGCAGTCTTGCTCACATCAGTTTTGAGAGGAGACCATTGATCCAGGAATTGCATCTGATGGTGGATCAAGGTCTGATGATGAAGATAAGTAGATCAGGTGGACTGCTAGCTCAGTTTTAAAGTGCCATCTGTACTGAGGGGTAGGATTAAAGCAGCTCAGAGTCGAGATCCTATTCTAGAAGAGCTTGCAGAGAATGTCAAAGAAGGGAAGTTCACTGATTTCATACTCGATGTTGATGGTGTGTTGTGGATTAGTGGTAGATTGTGTGTTCCTGATGTGGATGATTTAAGAGAAGAGATCTTAGAGGAAGCACATTCTACAACCTACAGCGTTCATCCGGGTGTTACTAAGATGTACCACAGTATCAGAGATTTATACTAGTGGGATGGATTGAAGAAAGATGTCACTAATTATGTTGCTAAGTGTCTGACATGTCAGCAAGTGAAAGCTGAACATCAGAAGCCTTCTGGGAAGCTTTAGCCTCTTCCTATTCCCGAGTGGAAGTGGGAAAGGATAGCTATGGATTTTGTGGTCGGTTTACCTTGTTCTAAGGATGGATACGATTCCATTTGGGTGATTGTAGACAGGTTGACGAAGTCTGCACATTTCCTACCTGTGAAAGCCACATATTCTGTAGCTAGATTAGCGAAGTTATATGTAATTCATATTGTGTGCCTTTATGGAGTACCTGTGTCCATTGTGTCAGATAAAGGATCGGTGTTTACTTCTCATTTTTAGCAGAAGTTGTAGGAAGTGATGGGCACTAGGTTAGATTTCAATACTGCTTTTCATCCTCAGACAGATGGTCAGTCTGAGAGGATGATCCAGACACTGGAAGATATGTTGAGGATGTGTGTCCTGGATTTGGGAGGTAGCTGGGATGATCATTTGCCACTTGTTGAGTTTACATATAATAACAGCTATCATAGCAGTATTGGCATGGCACCATATGAGGCGTTGTTTGGAAGGAAGTGTAGATCCCCTCTGAGTTGGGATGAGATTGGTGAGAGAGCTTTGACTGGACCTGAGATGGTTCAGGATGCTGTAGAGAAAGTCGCTGTGATTAAGCGCAGATTAGAGACCGCAGTTAGTAGGCAGAAGAGTTATGCGGATCCTAGGCATAGAGATGTGGAGTTTCAGGTTGGAGATTTCATTTTTCTGAAGGTATCTCCGATGAAGGGTGTGATGAGATTTGGCATGAAGGGTAAGTTAGCACCGAGATATATCGGACCGTTTGAGTTTCTGGAGAGAGTTGGCACTATAGCATATCGATTGGATTTGCCTCCGAGTATGTCGCAAGTGCATCCAGTATTTCATATCTCGATGTTGAGGAAGTATATCTCAAACCCTTCACACGTGTTGCAGAAGTGAGTGAAGATTTGACGTTTGTGGAAGAACCTGTGGCGATCGTTGATTATCAAGTTCGACAGTTGCGTTCGAAGCAGATTCCGATGGTTAAGGTTTTGTGGCGTAGCGATAGAGTCGAGGAGCATACGTGGGAGACTGAAGCTGAGATGCGAGCTTCTTACCCGTATCTCTTTCCTTCTTGATCCTGTTTTTTGGAATTCGGGGACGAATTCTTGTAAGGGGGGAAGTCTGTAATATCCCGTGTTTTTAAATATTTTAATACTGCATCGGGATATGCAAGGTGTTAATAATTTTTAAATATGATATAGATATTTCATGAGCTTTCATTTGATTTAAATTGATTTTTAATTGTTTATTTTTATTTTGTGTACTTTACGTAAAATTTTTCCGAGACTTTTATTTTCGGAGAAATTTTCACGTAAATAATTTACTATTAATTATTTTAAATATATTTACGGACTTGCATGAACTCATACATATTTTTAAAATACTAAACGCCGTGTATATGTGTACTTATTTATTTAATTAGGGTTTAATATTACCCTAATATTTTATTAATTATTTATTAGTTTTATTGTTATTTAATTATTTTTATTTATTATTAAATTTTAAAATATTAAATATTAAGTGTGTGGTGTATATTTAATGTGTGTAATTTAATATTATTTTATTATATAGTATAAAGTGTATATATATATACACATTATAAGTCAAAAATCAAAACTTTTGGAAAATTACACATTTGCCCCCGATTTCTTCTTCTTCCCCGATTGCCTTCCTCCAGCCGTCCAGTCACTGCAACTGCCGATTCCTTGCCTTTGGTGTGCCGTCCGGCGTGCCACCACCTTCCCCAGCCTTCCTCGCCGCCTGTAGCAGCCGTTTTCGACGTCTAGAGATCGGTTTTGGCCGGAGAAGCCGAATTCCTCTTCACCGTCGATCACGACGTTTTCGGCCACCATTTTTGACACCGCCAGTCTCTTTATTCTCCTTGAGCTCCGGTGAGTGTGATTCTAGCTTTGGTTTGAGTTTAAATGGTCTTGATTTGCTTAGGTTTTGAATTTTCGATTTCGGCCATATTAGGGTTCTTGAATTTTTTGGACTTTAATTTGATTGATTCATGAAAAGTCCCTTCACAAATGTTGTTTCCCTTAGCTTAATCTACATTTATGAATTTTTGTAGAATTTTTGGAGATTATTTTGATTTTTGGGTATTTTTGAATATTTTATTATTATTTCCTAATTTTCGAAAATTAATTAATTAAATTATGAAATTGTGTTTTATGATAATTATAGGTGTTGAAATGAATTATAGGAATTTATTTGGAATTTTTATGAATTTCTATGTATTTATTTTGAATTATTTAGGTTTATGTAATTTTGGGAAAATTAGGGTAATTGTGTTATTAATTGAAATTAATTGGTTAATTGAGTTTAATTATTGATATTATTGATAAATATGTTGAGAAAATTAATTTTGGATAATTATACTATTTTTGGTGAATTTTTGAAGTAATTTTAGTATATTTATATATATAGGGGTATTTTGGTAATTTTGCATGAAATTGGCTAAAAATGTAATTAATTGGTTTTAATAGTTATTTAAGATATAAAAATGATTTCTACAAATTATTTAGTATTTTTAATTAGTTAAAACTATTTTTCGTGAATTATTTTCAATTATATATATAATATACGATTTTACTAATAAAATGAGTTTTATCGGTTTTTACTGTGTTTTAAGGCTAATTATGTAATTTCTATTTATAAAATGAATTTCTATGATATAAGGGTATTTTTGGTAATTCTGAAATTGTTCTGTGATTGTGGACCCCGGTCGGTAGATTGTAGTCTGGAGTCCGACCGAGGGGTTGTGAATGAGATGTGGTGTTCATTTTCGAAGTGTGTTTCTTTTGCAGGGTCGGCTCTACTCTATGAGTAGAGAGATGTCCATTTTACAGGGGAGGTTCTGCCGAATTTTCGATAGAATTCTCGTAAAACGTGATATCCAGTCGAACCCTAATTCTGTTTCTGTGTCTAATATTCTAGATTGAGTTTCTAAGACTTTCTGTTAAGTGTATTCTGATTTCTGTCGTTATTGTTTGTTTAGTTGCACCGAGATCGAGGCCTAGTGGACCAGGCCCGTCGGACCCATCTCGTGGAGCGCACTAAGTGTGAGTTACTATATTATATATATATATATGTTTTTAGGGTGCATGATTTAGAAAAATATGTTTATTTTGATTATTTATGCATGAATAATTCAATTATTACCTAAGTATATTTTTAGTTTATTTTGGTTTATTTTCTGTATATTTTGAATTATATGCATGCTTTATTAACCATTTATGTTTTAAAATGCTTTTAAATATATTTCAGGCTTAATTTGTAATTTAATTGAATTTACTTGACGTATATATACTTGAAATATACCTGGTTTATTTTTGGTATATTTTCAGTATATATATGGTTTATATTGTTATTTTATTTAAATTCATGCATCATTTATTTGTGAATGAATGTTTTATATTTATTAATGAAGGATATCAATAGAACGTGCTACCTAGTGGGCAGCACTAGGACCGAGTACGTACTGGTATGCTTATAGCATTTAGGCTATATTACTAACCATTTGTAGATATTGATTAAATACGATTATTTAATGTGTGAGATATGGTTTGGGGGTGTGATTGCTGGAGCTCAGTTGACCAAGTGTCTCGGGGCCAATCACACTGACAGTCAGACTGTTGGAGCTCGGTTGACTTAGTGTCTCGGGGCCAGTCTATTGTCCAAATGGATCAAGTGATCATATATTGGAATAAGTGAGCTTGTATGGCCAAAGTGTTGTCTAACATTATTTTGAGGTCGCGATATTCTAGGGTTCTATTTGATCCTTCATGAACTGTGATTTTCAATAAAAATATATAAAATGAATTTATTGCATCTGTGTGTATTTGCTTGTATATATATATATGTTATATATACTTTGATTGTGTGCATTGACATTTAGTATGCATGTATATATATTATAGTAATTTACTCAGTGAGGTCTGACTCCCCTCCGTTGACTAATTTTTCAGGAGAGTCATCATCTTCAGACCTCAGTAGCAGGCCTATACACCGGATTTCTTTCGCCCTGGCTTCTTTATGTAAACTGCTTATCTGAGTCTTGAGTTTTATTTTATCTAGACACTGCAGTAGTCATTAAATTATTAAAGAGATGTTGTATTATATTTGAACTGGATTTGTATCAAAAGAGTTTATATATATGTAAGGATAAGGATTTGATTTAAATCCAGTTGGTGCATACGTTGTTATTATATTTATGATTTTTATTTTCGCTGCATTAAATATTGTAATTACTATTGCATGTTTTATT
This sequence comes from Mallotus nudiflorus, assembly GCA_947683625.1. Lineage (NCBI taxonomy): Eukaryota > Viridiplantae > Streptophyta > Magnoliopsida > Malpighiales > Euphorbiaceae > Mallotus > Mallotus nudiflorus. The sequence continues at coordinate 25,988 of CANTUR010000876.1, read as the reverse complement.
TTATTTTTAGGCTTGCTACGGGTTCCGGATTCGAAAGAATTCCCGTTCCCTAGTGTAATATCCCGAATTTTTAAATATTTTTATACTGCATCGGGATATGCAGTGTTAATAATTTTTGTATATATATTTATGATATTTTATGAGTTTGTTGTTTGTTTAAAGCTAATTTTAATTATTTTATATTATTTTAAGTACTTTACGTAAAATTTTTCCGAAAATTATATTTTCGGGAAAATTGACACGTAAATAAATTAATACTATTTATTTTGACTAGTTTTATGAATTTGCATGAACTCATATATAATTTTAAAGTGCTAAAATAAAATGTATACATGTGTATTTATTTAAATTAATTAGAGCTTAATTAATTTCCTTAATTTTATTATTTAATTTTTGTATTAATTAATTTTAAGTTTATAAATTATTAAACATATTAAAATATGTGTGTGGTGTATATTTAATGTGTGTGAAATTTTATATTATTATAATATATAGTGTAAATATATATATATATATATATATATATATATATATATATATATATATATATATACATATATACATAATTTTTTTATCAAAAAAACCAAAACTTTCATTTATTTACAGTTTTGCCCCTCCTTCATCTTCTTCCTCCCAAAACGTTTTCTTCCATTTCCAGCCACTTTCAAGCTGGTTTTCTTCCTGTTACTATGCCTCTCAGCCTTCCTCTTCCACCTCCAGCCATTTCCATCACCTAAAACACTCTTTTCCGGTGAGTTTTGGCCGGATTTTCTTCAAAGAGCCAAAAATCAACTTAACTCCGACCAAGCACTTTCCGGCCACCAAATTTGATGCCGTCGGTCTCTATCTTCTCCTTGAGCTCTGGTGAGTGTGATTCCAAGCTTTTTTTCACTTGATTTGGTCTATAATTTCTTAGGTTTCAATTTCTTCAAATCAGCCATTTTGGGTTTTGAATTTTTTTTAGCTTCAATTTGATTGATTCATGAAAACTTCCTTCACAAACTTTGTTCCTGGAAGCTTAATCTACATGCTGTAATTTTTTTAGAATTTTTGGAATTTATTTTAATTTTTGTGAATTTTTGATTATTTTATTATTATTTTCTAATTTTCGAAAATTAATTAATTAAATTATGAAATTGTGTTTTATGGTGATTATAGGAGTTGAAATGAATTATAGAAATTTATTTTTAATTTTTGTGAATTTTTATGTATTTATTTGGAATTTATTAAGTTTAGGTAATTTTGAAAAATAGGGTTAATTATGTGTTTAATTGAAATAAATTGGTAAATTGAGTATATTTATTGATATTATTGAATTATATGTTGAGAAATTAATTTTTGAGTAATTATATAATTTTTGGTGAATTTTTGAACATTTATAGTGAATATATATATGTAGGGGTATTTTGGTAATTTTATACTAAATTGGTTAAAAATGTAATTAAATTGGTTTTAATAGTTATTTAGGGTATAAAAATGATTTCTGCAAATTTTTAGTATTTTTAACTAATTAAAACTATTTTTCGTAAATTATTTTCAAATTATATATAATATATTATTTTTCTAAATAAATGGGTTTTTATTGATTTTTAGTATGTTTTAGGGTTAATTATGTAATTTGGATTTATAAAATGTATTTTTATTATATAAGGGAATTTTCGGTATTTTATAAATATTCTGTGAATTGTGAACCTCGGTCGGTGAATTGTAGTTTGGAGTCCGACCGAGGGATTTTGATTGTAATCCTGTGTTTATTCCGAAGTGTATTTCTTTGTAGGACTGGCTCTACTCTTTGAGTAGAGAGATATCCATTTTACAGGGGAGGTTCTGTCGGATTTTCGGTAGAATTCTCGTAAAACGTGATGTCCAGTCAAATTCCTATTCTAAAGCTGTGTCTAAAATTCTAGATCGAGTCTTTAGAATTTTTGTTAAATTTATTCTGATTTCATGTTGTCATTTGTTTGTCTAGCTACGCCGAGACGAGGCCTAACGGATCAGACCCGCCGAGTTTGTCTCGTGGAGCGCTAACATGTAAGTTATTATACTGTATATATATGCACTGCATATAGGGTGCATTATTTAGAATTTTTCATTTTCATTGTATGTTTTAAAAAAATGATTTAAATTATAATATTTTTAGTATATATAGGGTTGCATTCTTATATATATGTATATTAAATAATTATGCATGTTAGTTTGATATATGCACATTAAACAATTAGGTTTAGGTTTAATACATTTGAGTAATATACACATGTTTTAAAATGTACACTTAGACATAATTATTTTATTAAATGATTAGTATACTTTAGGTATAGTTTCAGTAGATTTTAGGTTTATTCTTAAATAATTGCATGTTAAATTATAAACCTACACTTAAATTATTTTTAAGTTTATTTTTGGTATATTTTTTATTTATTTCCGAAGAAATAAATATTTTATTATTAAATTAAACCTAACACATTAGTGGTATATTTAGGGTTTATTTTTGATATATGCATGCTAGATAATTAAGTTTATTTTTAGTATATTTGTGAATATATGTTAAACACAAACACGTATTTAAATGAATATTTATACATAAATGGTTTGTTAAATGATTTGAGTACTTAGGGTATATCTTTTGCATATTTAAGTATATTTTTAAGATAATGCATGTTATATTATTGTTACTCATTTAATTTGTTTTTAACTATATTAATGATTTATCTTTAGTTTATTTCATATTTTATTTTACTATATATATATATATACCTGAAATATACTGGGTATATTTTAGGTATATTTTTGGTATATATATATATGGTTGGTTTTACTATTATGAATATTGTTCTACATTAATTATTTTTTGAATGAATGATTTATTCGAAGTGAAGGATATCAATAGAACGTGCTTCCTAGTGGGCAACACTAGGACCGTGTACGTACCGGTATGATAGATAAGGATTGAGTGAGAGTTAAAATTGGGGGATTATAATTGATTTGACTAAGATTAGTGGTATGTTAGATAGTGTGATTACTGGAGCTCGGTTGACTAAGTGTCTCGGGGCCAATCACACTGACAGTCAGACTGCTGGAGCTCGATTGACTTAGTGTCTCGGGACCAGTCTACTGTCCATAAGTGAATTGAATGATCTATTGGGTTGATTGAGATGTGAGGTGATGGATAGTGTGATTGCTGGAGCTCGGTTGACCAAGTGTCTCGGGGCCAATCACACTGACAGCCAGACTGCTGGAGCTCGATCGACTTAGTGTCTCGTGGCCAGTCTGCTGTCCAAATTGGAATAAGTGTCCTATTTGGAATCAAGTGAGCCTGTATGGCTAGAGTGATAATGGGATTGTTTGAGGTTGTTATTATTTAGGGTTCTATGGATCCTTCATGAATTAAAACAAACATTTTCTACATTTAGTATATTTATAAAAGCAAAGTTTGGCATTCGTGTGAAATGTGTGTATATACATATATATATAAGAATGCCTGATTGTTATGGTTTAGTTTGCATGTATATATAGTATAATAATTCACTCAGTGAGGTCTGACCCCCCTCAATTATTTTTTTCAGGAGATTCCATATTGTCAGACCTTAGTTGTAGAGTTCCTCGCCGGTGTTCTTCAGTCCCGGCTGTTTTATGCAAATGTATATTCTGAACTTTGAATTGTATTCTAAAAACTGCAGTAGTAGTGTCATTATATTGGAAGTGTATTATTTTTTTTGGATATTAAATACTCTGAGAATTTGTATTTGAACATTGTACGAACATGTATTCATTTATAAAAAGATTTGGAGTATTTATTTTATATATTCAGAAAATTTTTAATTTGATCATACTTTTATATAATTATTGTATGATTTTATTTTCTAAGGCTTGCTACGGGTTCCGGATTCGAAAGAATTCTCATTCCCTAGCACCGGTCATGACTCCTCGTTTGGGTTGTGACACCTAGCGCTGGTCATGGCCCCTGTTTTGGGTCGTGACATGAGATCCTTGCTAGGATGTGGTATCTCTCCTTAACATAAGTATCTTTCTTCCCCTCCTATAGAAAAGTGGACCTCCTCTCTTCAACCCTCCCCCCTTTCTTCAGGACGTTCTTCTTTATTTCTCTCCTTTCTCTTTTTCCTCAGAGCTTTCTTTTTTTTGTTTTAGAGCTTCTTTTTTTCCCCCAAAAAAAAACCCCTTTCTTCTCTCTTTTTTTTATCCTTTTATCCCTTAGCTTCCCATATCCCTAAGCTTCTTAGCCCATCATGAGCTCTCCTAGCCTTTTTTCCTTTCCCAAAAGTCTTTTCCTCACGCAAGAAGAAAGTCTAGAGAGTGGGGCCCACGTCACTTGATTATCATGATTGCAGCTGCAAGTGGGCTGCCAGAGGGGCGACGCCTCATCGATGAGGTGATCGCCTCTGTGATGAGGCAATCGCCTCATTAGCAGCTGCCAAAGAGGCGATCTCTTCATTACATTGAGGCGGTGCCCCTTTGGCCCAGGACTGCGCTAGGCCAAGCGAGCTTAGGCCAAACTCTTAGGCCAAACTTGGTTAGTTGGGCTCGATTTTGGATTTTCTAGGCTTTGGATTTTCAAGTCCACTTTTCACTTAAAGATTCAGGCTTCATCCTCATGTCCAAGTTCACATTCTCATCATTGGGCTTGACAACGGGCCGATCAAACTGAGCAATCCTAATTCGTCCCCCTAACACGAGCCGACCGAATCGGGTGTCTACAGTAGCATTATTTAATCCAACATTTCTGTATCAAATTTTTATAATATTATTAGATATTATATTATTAATAAATAATATTTCTATAATTAACTGACACGCTTTCAAAAAAATTATATATATATATATATATTTTAAACGTTCAAGCTATTAAACAAAAAATTTGACAAATTTCTATTTTTATATTTGAACATTTATTCTAAAATCTAATATGTTAAATCATTAAAAATTCTAATTTTTATTAAAAATAAAATATTTACCATATATTTATTTAGTATTATTTTTTAACTAAAACACTACTATATACATATCTCAATACTACTTAAATTCTAAAAATATTTATATACTACATATTTTTTTACCTTAAATCACATAAATATTTATTTAGTATTATTTTTCAACTAAAACACTATAATATGTATTATAATACTAATCTAATAATTTTAAAATCTAATCTTATTACAACTAAAACATTATGATAACAAAAATAAAACTTATATGATAAATTTTATTTTTAATTTACTAACCCAAAATTTTGACACCATAATTCAACATTAACTCCTAAAACTTTATGTGTTAAATTATTAAAATTCATAATATTTTTATAAAAAATTTAAAAAATCATTTTTATTAAAATACATGTACTTTATTTAATATTAAAAAAATACTCTAATATAACTACGTTTAAAATATTACTCTTCATTTCCATCTAAAATAATATTTTTTTATCTGAAACATACTACCATATTCAAATAAAAATACTTTTCTTTTTTTTAACCTTAAAAATAAAACATAAGTAATTTTTCATCCATTTCCTATATTTATTTTATTTTATCTATGGAATAATTATTATTAGTATGCATATTAAATAATATGTACTCTTAATAAAATAATAATAAGTTCTAACTTTCATAATTGATTAATTTATAGTTTTTAATTTATTATAATTATTTATTTTAAAATATATATATTATTTATAGACCGTGCAAAGCATAAATGCACGGCTAATTAAATATTAATGTCAAATTAGGTGACACATAAAAATCAGTATATAAATAGGATAAAATAATAATTTTCTTTTATGCAATAGAAAAATATATGGCATCAAAATTTTAACTGATAGTATTTATTTTAGGGAAAATTACACCATCTACTGTTTTTTTGACAAAAATTTTCAAAAATATGGTTTTTTTTTTACGCTTGTACGTCCCATTTTCATATATATATATATATTTCATTTTACAGTGCTTCTTCTTCTTCTTCTTCTTTTACAGTGTTTCTTCTTCTTCCATAACTATTTTATTTTTTTTATTATTCTACTTTCATAAAAGTTGGGTGAAAATAGTATATGTTTTGGTTGTTTTGGATACTTCAACTTTATATTTTATGAGATTATTGTGTAATGGTTATTTTGACTTTTTTTTTCTATTGCTTTAGTTTTATATTTTATGAGATTATTTTATAGTAATTGTATCGGTTGAAAAAATCTCAAGTATTGTTTGTTATATTTTTTGATTGTTTTAATTGTTTCGGCAGTTGTTTTGGTTGAAAAAATTGATTTTTTTTGTTTTTTGTTGGTTTAGTAGTTGTTTTGGAAGTTATTTTTTATTTTTTTGTTGCTTCAACTTTGTCTTTTATGAGGTTGTTTTGGTTGAAAAATTTCTAAATTATTGTTTGTTATATTTTTTTTGTTATTTTGATTATTTTGCAATTGTTTTCGTTGGAAATTTTGACTATTTTAATTGAAAAATTAGTTGTTTTGGCTGTTTCAGTTGTTTCAATAAGTTTTTTTGTTGAAATAATTTAAAGCATTGTTTGTTATATTTTTTTGGTTGCCTCAGTGGTTGTTTTGATTGAAAAAATTGGTTATTTAAACAATTGTTTTTTGTTGGTTTTTTAGTTTTCTTAGCTAATCTTTCTGGTTCTTTTTCTTTGTTTTTTAAATCGAGCACAAAACAACTTTAAATAAACCTTAAATCAACTAAAAAACTAAAAGAATAAAAAAACCAACCACAAAAGAATAAAAACAACTTTAAAATAACCCTAAAACAAGCAAAAAATAATAATTAACTAAAACACAACCTACAAAAAATTATATATCAACCAATAATATATGTAACAATTCCATCAAAAGAAGGAAATATATCAGTATACATTTGAATATTTAAACATATGTTTTAGCTTGTGTATTATATATAATACCACAATAATTACATAATGGTCTTAATTGAATTTTTTTTATGACTTATTTATATGAGCTATTATGACCATAAATAAAAATTATAAAATATAAAAATAATTTTATTTTTTATTAGAAATTTTAAATTTTATTTGATCATTATATCAATTAATGACAATATTAGAACCTATTTTTTAATTAAAAAAGTTAATTGATACAACTCATTTATTAATTACATGATGTGAAGCCTCATGAAAATTTGATCTTTGTTTTTTTATTATGTGTTTGGAATGTAGTTGCGTGTGTGTGTGAATTGGCATGCAAGATACAGACTACTAGCAAGCAATAGAAACACAATGAAAACGTATTGACACCATAAGATTTATGCTAATAAAAAATGGATCCACAAACAAAAAAGGAGACCGTATTTTTTAAAAGAAAACTTCTACAAAATCCCTTTCATTTTACAAGAAAAAAAAAATTAACAATATCTTTAAAAATATTTCCCTTTTCTAATTATTTTTGAAAATCCCCTTTATTTTACATTAAACTCTAGCAATTAGGCTCTATATCATGGGCTAATAATAGTCTTCCATCCTTTCCTGCACAAAAATGCTTGCAGTTTTAGTGGGCCAATTTGCTGACCCAATTGTTTTTTGGTTTGTCTTCATCAAAAGGTCTAAAAATACTATAATTACAATTATTATATAATTTAAAAAATTATGAAAATTTAATAAATAATAGATATTCAAATTTAATTTTTTTCTTTTAAAAATAATTAAAAATAAATTTGAAGGTCTCGTATTGAGCGTTAAAAAGGAAAAAATTATACTATGACCTTTATGGTAAATGCCACATGTAAATTCAACTTAGATTTTGCTAGAAACATTTACGTAGTATTTTATACAAAAAAATCATTTTATTTTTATTTTGAATAAAATTTAGTTATGAATAAATTTTTGTTAATATTGTGTATTTCACTTGAATAAATATTTTATGAAATTTATTTTAAATAAATTTTATATTTTATTTGATATATAAAAAATTTTAAATTAATATATTATTTAACTAAAATATATTTTTAAATTAATGTTATATGATAAAAGCATTTTAAAAATAAAAAAATAAAAGGAGTATTTTAATTCAAAATTTAAAAAAATATTTAGAAATTTTAATTATTTTATTTTATTATAAATTAAATTAATTTAATTATGATTAATCTTATAATTTTAAAAATTTAAAATTTATAAAAATTTTATAAAATTTATTCATATGAATAACATTCTTATAATCAAATGTAAAATACTTATAAAAGCAACGAGCAGGAAACCTATTTTACCTGGATTATTATTTATTTATATATTCCAAATTTGTACATATAAATATTTATATGACACGAATTTTTGAATAGTGCCGCCAATAAAATACCAATTTCATCTATAATTATTGATATCTTATCATGGAAACTGTTTTTATTTAAATAGAATTTTAAATTTGAAATATAATATATATAGAAATATTAAATTAATTGTTAAAATTTGTTATTATTTTTATATATTAAATTAAATTGAATAGATTTATAAAAAATAAAAAATATTATTTTTCAAATAACAATAATATATGTCTCTATTGGCTATTGCTATTGGCAATAGTATGTAGCTACATAATAAAAAAAAAAATTATAATTTATAATTTATATTTTGTACGTTGTTGGTAGCTCCTGAATTAGACTAAAAAAGGATTAATTATACAAATCTTTCAATAAACCATTCATATCGTTTGTAGTGATATCCAACGTCGCTCTTTACCAGATTGTTCCCCAACTATGTTCAAAAGGAAAGAAATTGCTGTCCACGTGGATTTATAATGGAATGCCCTAACTCAACACGTGTTCTCATGTAGGTTTTTTTTGCACATGTACCACTGGGAGTCAACAGATAATAATACTTCCCGTCGGCAGGGGATCGGCCCACACTTTTTTTTTTAAGCTTTATTGTTATAATTATTAAAAATAAATGCATAAATAGTTGATATTTTAGTGAGCACAATTTGATATTTGAATCCATAAAAAAAAAAGACTGAATCCATACTTTATGTCAACTATAAGCAATACATATATATTTTAAAATAAAGAATTAAATAATTTTAATAAAATAAAAATTACTATAAATTAATTAAATATAAAAATTAAAATTTATTATTTTTTTTATTAAGAGTGCATATAGTTTTTAATACGTATACTAATAATAATTATTGAATAAATAAAATAAAATAAATTTTTAAAAAAATTAAAATAAAATAAATATAGAAAATAGGTGAAAAATTAGATATTTTTATTTTCAAATTAAAAAAGAAAAGTGTTTTTATTTGAATATAATAGAACGTTTCAGTTAAAATAAAAAACATTATTTTTTTAATAAAAATGAAGAGTAATGTTTTAAATATAACTAAATTAGAATATTTTATATTAAAAATATTTTTATTTTAATAAAAATTAATTTATTAGTTTTTTATATAAAAATATTATGAATTTTAATAATTCAACACATAAAATTTAAAGAGTTAATGATAAATTATGAAAAGAAACACTTTTCAAATTTTTAACTTAATAAATTAAAAATAAAATATATCATATTAATTTTTTTGTTACCATAATTTTTAGTTATAATAAGATTAATTTTTAAAATTATCAAAGTAGTATTATAGTATATATATGTCACGACCTGTAATAATCCTAATTTTTAAATTATTTTATTTTATTATGAGATATGCAGTATTAATAAATTTTAAAAGTCAAATTTAATTATTTTACTATTTTGTGATTAATTACTATTATTTTATGTTTAATTGAATTTTCTATGTAAATATTTTATTTTAGAGACGTATTATTTTAAACATTAATTTATATTATTGATGATTAATTTTTTGAATAATATTATTATAATAGTCTTAATTTAATTTGCATTCTTATTTCTATTATTGTTTTATCAAATTTTATTATTATTTTAATATTATTATTTTTATTAAATTACATTATTGGTATGTTATTATTTATTGTTTATGTAAATGTTATTTTATATATTATAGTTATATATTATAATGTAATATCCCGAGTTTTTAAATAATTTAATACTGTATTGGGATATGCAGTGTTAATAATTTTGTATATAATTATGATATTTTTACGAGTTGATATGTATTTAAAACTTATTTTAATTATTGTATATTATTTTAAGTATTTTACGTAAAATTTTTCCGGGATTTGTATTTTCGGGGAAATTTTCACGTAAATAATTTACTATTAATTATTTTAAATAGATTTACGGACTTGCATGAACTCATATATATTTTTAAAATACTAAATAATGTATGTTTGTGTAATTATTTATTTAATTAGGGTTTAATTAATATTACCCTAATATTTTATTATTTGTTTATTTGTTTTAATATTATTTAATTATTTTTAGGTGTATTAAATTTTTAAAATATTAAATTTTATGTGTGTGGCGTATATTTAATGTGTGTGATTTTATATTATTTTAATATATAGTGTAAAGTATATATATATATACATATGTACATTTAATATTAACAAATTATGAAAGTTGAGTTATTTACAAAAATTGCCACCCGAACTCCCTCACTCCCGATCACCGTTCCGTCGCCTGCCGTCCCATTTCCTTGCCGTCGGTGTGCCTCCCGGCGTGCCACCTCCTTCCTTAGCCTTCCCCGCCACCTGTTGCAGCCGTTTTCAGCGTCTGGAAGTCGTTTTTGGCCGGAAAGCCAAAAGTGGGAGCTAACGTCGTTCACGACGTTTTCAACCACCGTTTTCGACACCGCCGGTCTCTTTCTTCTCCTTGAGCTCCAGTGAGTGTGATTCCAAGATTTTTTTCACTTAAAATGGTCTTGATTTGCTTAGGTTTCAATTTTGTAATTTCAGCCTATTAGGGTTCTTGATTTTTTTGAACTTCAATTGGATTGATTCATGAAAAAATTATTCACAAATGTTGTTTCCCTTAGCTTAATCTACATGTGTGAATTTTTGTAGAATTTTTGGAAATTATTTTTATTTTGGGTATTTTTTAATATTTTAATATTATTTTCTAATTTTCGGAAATTAATTAAATAAATTATGAAATTATGTTTTATGATAAATTTAGGTGTTAAAATGAATTATAGGAATTTATTTGGAATTTTTATGAATTTCTATGTATTTATTTGAATTTAATTAGGTTTATGTAATTTTGGAAAATTAGGTTAATTGTGTTTTTAATTGAAATTAATTAGTTAATTGAGTTTAATTATTCATATTATTGATAAATATGTTGAGAAAATTAATTTTGTGCAATTATATGATTTTTGGTGAATTTTTGGAGTAATTTTAGTATATTTATATATATAGGGGTATTTGGGTAATTTTACCATAAATTAACTAAAAATGTAATTAAATTGGTTTTAATAGTTATTTAAGGTATAAAAATGATTTCTACAAATTATTTAGTATTTTTAACTAATTAAAACTATTTTTCGTGAATTATTTTCAATTATATATATAATATACGATTTTTCTAAATAAAATGAGTTTTATCGGTTTTTAATGTGTTTTAGAGTAAATTATGTAATTTCTACTTATAAAATGTATTTCTGTGATATAAGGGCATTTTTGATATTTTCATAATTGTTTTGTGATTGTGGACCCCGGTCGGTAGACTGTAGTTTGGAGTCCGACCGAGGGGTTGTGGATGAGTTGTTGTGCCTGTGTTTCAAAGTGTGTTTCTTTGCAGGGCCGGCTCTACTCTTTGAGTAGAGAGATGTCCATTTTACAAGGGAGGTTCTGTCGAATTTTCGGTAGAATTCTCGTAAAACGTGATGTCCGGTCAAACCCTAATTTTGTTTCTGTGTCTAATATTCTAGATCAAGTTTTTAGGATTTTCTGTTAGGTTTATTCTGATGTCTGTTATTTTTATTTGTTTAGTTGCGCCGAGACCGAGGCCTAGTAGACCAGGCCCATCAGATCCATCTCGAGGAGCGCACTAAGTGTGAGTTACTATTTTATATATATATATATATATATATATATATATATATATATATATATGTTTAGGGTGCATGATTTAGAAATGTATGTTTTATTTTGACTAAATATGCATAAATAATTTGATTAGTATTTAAGTTTATTTTTAGTTTACTTTTGGTTTATTTTTGGTATATATTAAATTATATGCATGCTTTATTAACCATTTATGTTTAAAATGTTTTTGAATATATTTCTAGCTTATTTTGCTATTATATTATACTTGTTTAACGTATATATATGTAATATCCCGTGTTTTTAAATATTTTTACACTGTACCAGGATATGCAGTGTTAATAAATTTTGCATATATATTATGATATTTTTATGAGTTGATATGTATTTAAAAACCTATTTTAATTATTGTGTCTTATTTACAGTGCTTTATGTAAAATTTTCCCAGGACTTGCATTTTCGAGGAATTTTTCACGTAACTAATTTATTATTAATTATATTAAATATATTTTCGGACTTGCATGAACTCATACGTATTTTTAAATTACTAAATAAAGCCTATGTGTATAACTATTTATTTAATTAGGGTTTAATATATTACCCTAATATTTTATTAATTATTTATTAGTTTTATTGTTATTTAATTATTTTTATTTAGTATAAATTATTAAATTATTAAATTATATGTGTGTGGTGCATATTTAATGTGTGTGATTTAATATTATTTTAATATGTAGTATAAAGTATATATATATACATATAATACATTAAAAAACCAAAAATTTTGAAAAATTACCGAATTGCCCCCGATCCCTCTCTTCTTCCCCGATCACTTCCTCACTGCCGTCCGCCGTCTGTCATGCCGTTCCCTTGCCGTTGGTGTGCCACCACCTTCCCCAGCCTTCCTCGCCGCCTGTAGCAGCCGTTTCCGGTGTCTGGAGGTCGATTTTTGGCCGGAAGCCGAGAGTTTGCAATTTCTTCACACCTCGCGATTCCGGCCACTATTTTTGACACCGCCAGTCTCTTTATTCTCCTTGAGCTCTGGTGAGTGTAATTCTAGCTTTGGTTTGAGCTTAAATGGTCTTGATTTGCTTAGGTTTCGAATTTTCAATTTCGGCCATATTAGGGTTTTTGATTTTTTTGAGCTTTGAATTGATTGATTCATGAAAACTCCCTTCACAAATGTTGATCCTAGTAGCTTAATCTACATGTATGAATTTTTTTGGAATTTTTGGAGATTATTTTGATTTTTGGGTATTTTTGAATATTTTAATATTATTTTTTAATTTTCGGAAATTAATTAAATAAATTATGAAATTGTGTTTTATGGTTAATTTAGGTGTTTAAATGAATTATAGGAATTTATTTGGAATTTTTATGAATTTCTAAGTATTTATTTTGAATTATTTGAGTTTATGTAATTTTGGAAAAATTAGGTTAAATGTGTTTTTATTTGAAATTAATTGGTAAATTGAGTTTAATTATTGATATTATTGATAAATATGTTGATAAAATTAATTTTTGATAATTATACTATTTTTGGTGAATTTTTGAAGTAATTTTAGTATATTTATATATATAGGGGTATTTTGGTAATTTTACATAAAATTGGCTAAAAATGTAATTTAATTGGTTTTAATAGTTATTTAAGGTATAAAAATGATTTCTACAAATTATTTAGTATTTTTAACTAATTAAAACTATTTTTCGTGAATTATTTTCAATTATATATATAATATACGATTTTACTAATAAAATGAGTTTTTATCGGTTTTTACTGTGTTTTAAGGTTAATTATGTAATTTCTATTTATAAAATGAATTTCTATGTTATAAGGGTATTTTTGGTATTTTTTATAATTGTTCTGTGTTTATGGACCCCGGTCGGTAGACTGTAGTTTAGAGTTCGACCAAGGGGTTGTGGTTGAGTGTTGAGCTTATTTTTCGAAGTGTGTTTCTTTGCAGGGTCGGCTCTACTCTTTGAGTAGAGAGATGTCCGTTTTACATGGGAGGTTCTGCTGAATTTTCGATAGAATTCTCGTAAAACATGATGTCCGGTCGAACCCTAATCTCAATTCTGTGTTTAATACTCTAGATCAAATTCTAGGATTTTCTGTTAGGCTTATTCTAATGTCGGTTATTTATTATTTGTTTAGTTGCACCGAGACCAAGGGCTAGTGGACCAGGCCTGTCGGATCCATCTCGTGGAGCGCACTAGGGTGAGTTACTATTTTATATATATGTGCTTTAGGATGCATGATTTTAAAAATACATGTTTCATTTTAACTAAATATGCATAAATAATGTGATTTGTATTTAAGTATATTTTTGGTATATATTAAATTATATGCATGTTTTATGAATAAATTATATTTAAAATGTTTTTAAATATATTTCTAGTTTAAATTGGATTTATTTGACGTATATATACTCGAAATATACCTGGTCTACTTTTGGTATATTTTCATTATATATATGGTTTATATTGTTATTTTATTTAATTTCATGCATCATTTATTTGTGAATGAATGTTTTATATTTATTAATGAAGGATATCGATAGAACGTGCTACCTAGTGGGCAGCACTAGGACCAAGTACGTATCGGTGCGCTTATAGCATTTAGGCTATATTACTAACCACTTGTGGATATTGATTGGTTATAATTATTTGATATGTGAGATATGTTTTGGAGGTGTGATTGCTGGAGCTCGGTTGACCAAGTGTCTCGAGGCCAATCACACTGGCAGTCAGACTGCTGGAGCTCGGTTGACTTAGTGTCTCGGGGCCAGTCTACTGTCTAAATGGATTAAGTGAATATATTTGGAATAAGTGAGCCCGTATGGCTAGAGTGTTGTCTAACACTGTTTGAGGTTGCGATATTCTAGGGTTCTATGTGATCCTTCATAAACAGTGATTTTCAATAAAATATATGAAAAAAAAATGATTTTTCTGCATCTGTGTGAAATTGCCTGTATATATACATATTATATATATACTGTTGGTTGTATGCATTGTCATTTAGTATGCATGTATATATATTATAGTAATTCACTCAATGAGGTCTGACTTCCCTCCGTTGACAATTTTTCAGGAGAGTCAACATCTTCAGACCTCAGTAGCAGGCCCATACGTCGGATTTCTTCCGCCCCGGCTTCCTTGTGTAAACTGCTTACTTGAGTCTTATTTTTATAATCTAGACACTGCAGTAGTTGTAAAGTAATTGTGGGATTTTATGTATTATATTTATGCGAGATGTTGTATTATATATTTGAACTGGATTTGTATAAAGATTTATATATATATATATATGAGATGAGATTTAATTTAAATCCAGTTGGTGAAAATACTATTGTGATATTTATGATTTTTATTTCCGCTGCA
Organism: Mallotus nudiflorus; assembly: GCA_947683625.1. Lineage (NCBI taxonomy): Eukaryota > Viridiplantae > Streptophyta > Magnoliopsida > Malpighiales > Euphorbiaceae > Mallotus > Mallotus nudiflorus. The sequence continues at coordinate 10,689 of CANTUR010000876.1, read as the reverse complement.
TTTGATATTGTTATTATTATTATTGCATGTTTTATTTTATTTTTTTTTAGGCTTGCTACAGGTTCCGGATTCGAAAGAATTCCCGTTCCCTAGCGCCGGTCATCGCCCCTATTTTGGGTCGTGACAATATACTCGAAATATACCTGGTTTACTTTTGGTATATTTCTAGTATATATATGGTTTATATTGTTATTTTATTTAAATTCATGCATCATTTATTTTTATGAATGTATGTTTTATTTATTAAATGAAGGATATCGATAGAATATGCTACTTAGTGGGCAGCACTAGGACCGAGTACGTGCCGGTACGCTTATAGCATTTAGGCTATATTACTAACCAGTTTGAGGATATTGATTGGAATTGATTTATCGGATGTGTGATTGCTGGAGCTCGATTGACTAAGTGTCTCGGGGCCAATCACACTGACAGTCAGACTGCTGGAGCTCGGTTGACTTAGTGTCTCGGGGCCAGTCTACTGTCCAAATGGAATAAGTGAATATAATTGGAATAAGTGAGCCTATATGGCTAGAGTGTTGTCTAACACTACTTTGAGGTTGCGATATTCTAGGGTTCTATTTGATCCTTCATGAACTGTGATTTTCAATAAAATATATAAAATGATTTTATTGCATCTGTATGTAATTACTTGTATATATACATATTATATATATACTTTTGATTGTGTGCATTGGCATTTAGTATGCATGTATATATATTATAGTAATTCACTCAGTGAGGTCTGACTCCCCTCCGTTGACTATTTTTCAGGAGAGTCATCATCTTCAGACCTCAGTAGCAGGCCTGTACGCCGGATTTCTTTCACCCCGGCTTCTTTATATAAACTACTCACTTGAGTTTTATTTTATCTAGACACTGCAGTAGTCATTAAGTTGTTAAATAGATGTTGTATTATATTTGAATTGAAACTTGTATTAACGGATTTATTTATATATATGAGATATGGATTTGATTTAAATTCCCTGGTGGTGAATTATTATTTTTATATTTATATTTATGATTTTATTTCCGCTGCATTAAGAGCTATTGTTATTATTACTGGCATGTTATTTTATTTTTTTAGGCTTGCTACGGGTTCCGGATTCGAAAGAATTCCCGTTCCCTAGCACCGATCATGGCCCTTATTTTGGGTCATGACAAAGTTGGTATCAGAGCGGAGTTCTGTGTCAGGGCTTAGTTGTGTGAGTCGTGGCCCTAGTTTTTAGAGTTGTGTTTTCTTTTGGTAACTACTGCAGTGAATTAGGTTTGAGTATGTCTTGATAAGTATTCCTTGCTTTAGTTTTCTGCGTTGACCCTCCATTGTCTGTTTTTTCTAAACCTTTCCATTTGTCTTTCCAGAATGAGGAGGCGAGCGAGTGTCGCTCCACCGGTCGTTGAGGCCGAGGATGATGAGTCCTTTCAGGATGAGGTTTTACCTCCTGAGTAGCCAGTCAGACATAGAGGTCATGACAGAGGTAGACCTTGAGGAGCGGCAGGTCGCCGTAGGCAGAGAGAGTTACAGGACGAGGAGCCTGTAGAGCCTGAGTTTGATGTTCCTGTGCCTCCAGTTGTTCAGCCTGTTCAGCCTGCCTATCAGTAGGGTATGTCTGACCCTGAGGCAGCTTTGTTCTATGCCCGAGTTGGCAGGATTGCATTCGATGGGACTTCTAATCTGTTAAATTTTCTGCATGCGATCGAGACTCGGACTCGGACTGCTCATACTGAGTACCAACGGATTATAATCGTCGAGCTATCTGTCGAGGGACCAGCCTTAGACTGGTTTATTCAGATGATCCAGCCCTATATGATGACGATGACCTGGGCTCAGTTTCGAGAGCGATTTATGAGGAGATTCTGTCCAGAGCCTCTTCGTATTAGCTATTGTCTCCGGTTGACCAGTATTTATCGTGGAGATCGATCTGTAGAGGAGTACACCCAAGAGTTTCTTCGGCTGGGTAGATATGCAGAGGATCTGATGCGAGACCAGTATTTTGCAGTCACTACATATGTCACCGGATTGGGTTCAGCATTTGCTGGTATGCCTACAGCAGGCCTTACTCTAGAGTCTGTGATTGAGTTGGCCAAGGAGATTAAGCTGAGGCTAGTTAGGTAAGGAGCGATGCCTAATTATTACCAGCTAGGAGTTCAGTGGAGTGGATTGCAGACTACTCCGTACTCTAGTTTTCATGTTGGTTTGAGTAGTCAGCAGCGAGGTCCGACTCAGCAGAGTCAAAGGCAGCAGCAGCGAGTGCATCAAACCAGTAGACATGGTCGTGGAGGTCAGCGTAGACCATTCAGATTTGGGTTAGGTACTTCGAGCAACAGCAGTGGTCGTAGTTCTGGATCAGCTGCCAATGTTTGCCAGACTTATGGTAGAGTCCATTAAGGACCGTGTTATCTGACACCACTGACATGCTTTAGATGCGGGCAGACAGGACATTTTACCAGATCGTGTCCTTACTCCGAGTATCAACAGTCGTAGATTCCACGATTCCCACAGCAGTCTATTGCTAGTGCTGCACCTGTGCCATTTCAGTTGCCCCCAGCCCAACATCAGAGTTCCACTCAGCTTGTTCCACAGCAGAGTCATGGTAGAGGTACTAGAGGAGGTGCCAGAGGTGTTGGCCAGACTTCTACCAGTCAGCAGGGAGGTCGAGGACAGGCCAGAGTCTTCCATCTCACTCAGTTGGATGCTCAGGCATCCAATGCAGTCGTGGCAGGTATTATTTCTGTTTGTTACCTAGATGCATGGGTTTTGTTTGATCCGGGTGCCACGCATTCGTTTGTTTCTCCTATTTTTGCTTCTAAATCTTATTGGCAAGCTTTGAAGATGGCTTTTCCTTTGTCTGTTGCCACTCCTCTGAGCGATTCTTTGGACACCGATATTGTTCTTTCTGGTTGTCCAGTTCTCGTGGGAGGTAGAGAATTACTCGTTGATTTGATTTTATTGGATGTGATGGAGTTTGACGTTATTTTGGGAATGGATTGGTTATCTCAGCACTATATCATGGTAGATTGCAGGAATAAAGAGGTGACGTTCAGAATTCCTGATGAAGAAGATTTTAAGTTTATGGGTGATAGGAGTTCAGCACCTCAGAATCTTATTTTTGCTATTACGGCTAGGAAGTTATTGAGGAAAGGTTGTCAGGGATATTTGGCATTGGTCAGGGATACTTCAGTGAAGAAGTTGTCACTCACGGATGTTCCTGTTGCTTGTGAGTTTCCTGATGTTTTTCCTGAGGAGTTGCCAAGTTTACCACCTCACAGAGAGATTGAATTCTGTATAGATGTGGTTCCAGGTACTACTCCTATATCTATGCCGCCCTACAGAATGGCTTCTGCAGAGTTGAAAGAGTTGAAGGAGCAGTTGCAAGAGTTATTAGATAAGGGTTTTATTAGACCCAGTGTTTCTCCTTGGGGTGCACCAGTCCTGTCTGTAAAGAAGAAGGATGGTACCCTGAGACTATGCATTGACTACAGAGAGCTGAATAAGGTGACAGTGAAGAACAAGTATCCTTTCCCGAGGATAGATGACTTGTTTGATCAGCTACAGGGTGCACAATTCTTTTCTAAGATTGATTTGAGGTCAGGTTATCATCAGCTGCGGATTAGTGAAGCAGATATTCCTAAAACGACATTCCGCACTCGATATGGCCATTATGAGTTTCTGGTGATGTCTTTTGGTTTGACTAATGCACCAGCAGCTTTTATGTACCTAATGAATAGGGTATTCAGACCATATGTGGATCAATTTATGGTAGTCTTCATCGATGATATACTGGTTTATTCAAGGAGTATGGAGGAGCATGTATATCACTTGAGGATTGTACTACAGACACTGAGAGATCATCATCTTTATGCTAAATTCTCGAAGTGTGACTTCTGGATGGAGAGTGTTTCTTTTCTTGGACACGTGGTGTCTAAAGAAGGTATCCAGGTTGATCCACAGAAGATTGAAGCAGTGTCTGAGTGGCCTGGACCAACTTCTGTTACTGAGATTCAGAGTTTTCTGGGTTTAGCCGGGTATTATAAGCGGTTTGTGCAGGATTTTTCCAGAATTGCAGCCCCTATGACTTGCTTGACTCAGAAGAATGTTAGATTCGAGTGGTCAGAAGCTTGTGAGAATAGTTTCCAGTTATTGAAGGAGAAGTTGACCACAGCCCCAGTGTTAGCTTTGCCTAATAGTGTGGACAAGTTCACAGTTTATTGTGATGCCTTTAGAATTGGCCTTGGTTGTGTGTTGATGCAGAATGGAAGGGTGATAGCCTATGCTTCAAGGCAGTTGAAGAAGCATGAGCAGAACTATCCCACACATGACCTTGAAATGGCTGCAGTGATCTTTGCTCTGAAGATTTGGAGACATTATCTATACGGGATGACTTGTGAGATATTTACTGATCACAAAAGCCTTAAGTACATCTTTCAGCAGCGAGATCTGAATCTGAGGCAGAGAAGATGGTTGGAATTGTTAAAAGAATATGATTATGAGATTTTATATCATCCGGGCAAGGCTAATGTAGTAGCAGATGCCTTGAGTAGAAAGTCCTCAGGCAGTCTTGCTCACATCAGCATTGAGAGGAGACCGTTGATGCAGGAGTTGCATCTGTTGGTGGATCAAGGTCTGATGATGAAGATTAGTAGGCCAGGTGGACTGCTAGCTCAATTTAAGGTACAATTTGTACTGAGGGATAGGATTAAAGCAGCTTAGAGCCAAGATCCTATTCTAGAAGTGCTTGCAGAGAATGTCAGAGCAGGGAAGTTCACTGATTTCACACTCGATGATGATGGTGTGTTGTGGATCAATGGTAGATTGTATGTTCCTGATGTGGATGATTTGAGAGAAGAGATCCTAGAGGAAGCACATTCTACAGCTTATAGCGTACATTCGAGTGTCACTAAGATGTACCACAATATTAGAGATCTATACTGGTGGGATGGATTGAAGAAGGATGTCGTTTATTATGTTGCTAAGTGCCTGACGTGTCAGCAAGTGAAAGCTGAACATCAGAAGCCTTCTGGGAAACTTCAACCTCTTCCTATTCCCCAGTGGAAGTGGGAAAGAATAGCTATGGATTTTGTGGTAGGTTTACCTCGTTCTAAGGATGGATACAATTCCATTTGGGTAATTGTAGACAGGTTGATGAAGTCTGCACATTTCCTACCTATGAAAGCCACTTATTCTGTAGCTAGATTGGCGAAACTGTATATGAAGCATATTGTGTGCCTTCATGGAGTACCTATGTCCATTGTGTCAGACAGAGGTTCGGTGTTTACTTCTCATTTTTGGCAGAAGTTATAGGAAGCGATGGGCACTAGGTTGGATTTCAGTACTACTTTTCATCCTCAGACAGATGGTCAGTCTGAGAGGATGATCCAGACACTGGAAGATATGTTGAGGATGTGTGTTCTGGATTTGGGAGGTAGCTGGGATGATCATTTGCCACTCATAGAGTTTGCATATAATAACAGCTACCATAGCAGTATTGGTATGGCACCGTATGAGGCGTTATATGGAAGGAAGTGTAGATCCCCGTTGAGTTGGGATGAGATTGGTGAAAGAACTTTGACTGGACCTGAGATGGTTCAGGATGCTGCAGAGAAAGTCACTGTGATTAAGCGCAGACTAGAGATCGCAGTTAGTAGACAAAAGAGCTATGCGGATCCTAGGCGTAGAAATGTGGAGTTTCAGGTTGGAGATTTTGTTTTTTTTGAAGGTATCTCCAATGAAGGGTGTGATGAGATTTGGTAGGAAGGGTAAGTTAGCACCGAGATATATCGGACCGTTAGCACCAATTAATTTTAATTAAAAACATAATTAACCCTATTTTTCAAAAATTCCATAAACTTAAATAATTCAAAATAAATACTTAGAAATTCATAAAAATTCCAAATAAATTCCTATAATACATTTCAACACCTAATTTAACCATAAAACACAATTTCATAATTTATTTAATTAATTTCCGAAAATTAGAAAATAATATTAAAATATTCAAAAATACCCAAAAATCAAAATAATCTCCAAAAATTCTACAAAAATTCATACATGTAGATTAAGCTACTAGTATCAACATTTGTGAAGCGAGTTTTCATGATTCAAGTAATTATGAGCTCAAAAAAATCAAAAACCCTAATATGGCCGAAATTGAAAGTTCGAAACCTAAGCAAATCAAGACCATTTAAGCTCAAAAAAAAGCTAGAATCACACTTATCGGAGCTCAAGGAGAAGAAAGAGACTGGCGGTGTCAAAAATGGTGGTCGAAAAGTTGGTGAAAAGCGAGGAGGGAAGTTTCAACCAAAATGGGGAAAATGGGAGCTAGCCGGCGCCGGAGAAGAAGCTAGGGGCGGCGGAGCAGCTGGCTGGGGAAGGCAGAGCCGCTGGAGGCACATGGACGGTAGGTGGTCGAAAGTTGCAGCGGGAGGGGAGAAGGATCGGGCTCGGGAAGAAGAAAGGAGAAGAAGAAAAGAAAAGGAAAGGAAAAGAAAAGAAAAAGAAAAAGAAAGAAAAAAAAAGAAAAAGAAAAGAAAAAAAATAATTTTAAATAAAATATTTGGGAAAAATCTCACACCACACATTATTATAATAATTTACAATTTAATAATAAATAAAATAATTAAATAACAATAAAATTAATAAACAAATAATAAAATATTAGGGTAATAAATTAAACCCTAATTAAATAAATATGTACACACATAGGCTTTATTTAGTAATTTGAAAATACGTATGAGTTCATGCAAGTCCGTAAATATATTTAAAATAATTAATAATAAAATATTTATGTGAAAATTTCCTCGAAAATGCAAGTCCTGGGAAAATTTTACGTAAAGGACTTTAAATAATACATAATAATTAAAATAGGTTTTAAATACACATCAACTCGTAAAAATATCGTAATATATATACAAAAATTATTAACACTGTATATCCCGGTACCGTGTAAAAATATTTTAAAAAAATACGGGATATTACAACTACTAGGCAAAGCTAACACTGGCGCTGTGGTTAACTTCTCCTTCAACAACTGGAAACTATTCTCATAAGCTTCTGACCACTCGAATCTAACATTCGTCTGAGTCAAGTGAGTAATAGGGGCTGTAATTCTGGAAAAATCCTGCACAAACCGCCTATAATACCCGGCTAAACCCAGAAAACTCTGAATCTCAATAACAGAAGTCGATCTAGGCCACTCAGACACTGCTTCAATCTTTTGTGGATCAACCTGGATACCTTCTTTAGACACCACGTGTCCAAGAAAAGAAACACTCTCCATCCAGAAATCACACTTCGAGAATTTAGCATAAACCTGATGATCTCTCAGTGTCTGCAGTACAATCCTCAAGTGATATACATGCCCCTCCATACTCCTTTAATATATCAGTATATCATCAATGAATACTACCATAAACTGATCCACATATGGTTTGAATACCCTGTTCATCAGGTCCATAAAAGCTGCTGATGCATTAGTCAAACCAAAAGACATCACCAGAAACTCATAATGGCCATATCGCGTGCGGAATGCCGTCTTAGAAATATCAACTTCACTAATCCGCAACTGATGATAACCCGACCTCAGATCAATCTTAAAAAAGAACTGTGCACCCTATAGCTGATCAAACAAGTCATCTATCCTCGAGAGAGGATACTTGTTTTTCACTGTTACCTTATTCAGCTCTTTGTAGTCAATGCACAGTCTCAGGGTACCATCCTTCTTCTTCACAAACAAGACTGGTGCACCCCAAGGAGAAACACTAGGTCTGATAAAACCCTTATCCAATAACTCTTGCAAATACTCCTTCAACTCTTTCAACTCTACAGGAGCCATTCTGTAGGGTGGCAAAGATATAGGAGTAGTACCTGGAACCACATCTATACAAAATTCAATCTCTCTGTGAGGTGGTAAACCTGGCAACTCCTCGGGAAAAACATCAGGAAACTCACAAGCAACAGGAACATCTATCGGTGATAACTTCTCCACTGAAGTATCCCTGACCAATGCCATATACCCCTGATAACCTTTCCTCAGCAACTTCCTAGCCGTAATAATAGAAATAAGATTCTGAGGTACTGAACTCCTATCACCCACAAACTTAAAATCTTCTTCATTAGGAATTCTGAAAGTCACCTCTTTATTTCTACAATCTACCACGACATAGTGCTGAGATAACCAGTCCATTCCCAGAATAACATCAAACTCCATCTCATCCAAAAGGATCAAATCAGCGGGTAATTCTCTACCTCCCACGAGAACTGGACAACCAGAAAGAACAATATTGGTGTCCAAGGAATCGCTCAGAGGAGTGGCAACAGATAAAGGAAAAGCCATCCTCGAAGCTTGCCAACAAGATGTAGAAGCAAAAACGGGAGAAACGAACGAATGCGTGGCACCCGAATCAAACAAAACCTATGCATCCAGGTAACAGACAGAAACAATACCTGCCACAACTGTATTGGATGCCTGAGCATCTTGCTGAGTAAGGTGGAAGACTCTGGCCTATCCTCGACCTCCCTGCTGGTTGGTCGAAGCCTGGCCAACACCTCTGGCACCTCCTCTAGTACCTCTACCACGACTCTGCTGTGGGAAAAACTGAGTGGAACTCTGATACTGGGTTGGGGGTAACTGAAATGGCACGGGTGCAGCACTAGCAATCGACTGCTGTGGAAATCGTGGAATCTGCGGCTGCTGATACCCCGAGTAAGGACACGATCTGGCAAAATGTCCTGTCTGCCTGCATCTGGAGCATGTCAGTGGTGTCAGATAACACGGTCCCTGATGGACTCTACCATAGGTCTGGCAAACACTGGCAGCTGATCCAGAACTACGACCACTGCTGCTGCTTGAAGCACCTGACCCAAATCTAAATGACCTATGCTGACCTCCACGGCTATGTCTACTGCTCCGATGCACTCGCTGCTGCTACCTCTGACTCTGCTGAGTCGGACCTCACTGCTGACTACTCAAACCAACATGAAAACTTGAATACGGAGTAGCCTGCAATCCACTCAACTAAACTCCCAGCTGGTAATAATCAGGCATCGCTTCCTGCCTAACTAGCCTCAGCTCAATCTCCTTGGCTAACTCTATCATAGACTCCAAAGTAAGGCCTGTTGTAGGCATACCAGCAAATACTGAACCCAATCCGGTGACATAGGTAGTGACTGCGAAGTACTGATCTCGCATCAGATCCTCTGCATATCTACCCAGCCGAAGAAACTCTCGGGTATACTCCTCTACTGATCGATCACCGTGAGAAATGCTAGTCAATCGGAGATGATAGCTCATACAGAGAGGCTCTGGATAGAATCTCCTCATAAATCACTCTCTGAACTGAACCCAGGTCATCGTCATCATATAAGGCTGGATCATCTGAATAAACCAGTCCAAAGCTGGTCCCTCGATAGACAACTCGACGATCATAATCCACTGGTACTCGGTATGAGCAGTCCGAGTCTCAATTGCATGCAGAAAGTCTAACGGATCAGAAGTCCCATCGAACACAATCCTACCAACTCGGACATAGAACAGCGCTGCCTCAGGGTCAGACTTACCCTGCTGATAGGCAGGCTGAACAGGCGTGTCACGACCCAAAATAGGGGCCATGACCGGCGTTAGGGAACGGGAATTCTTTCGAATCTGGAACCCGTAGCAAGCCTAAAAATAAAATAAAACATGCAATAATAATAATAAAAATATCAAATGCAGTGGAAATGAAAATCATAAATATAATAATAACATTTCCATCAACTGGATTTAAATCAAATCTCAACTCATCACATATATAAAATCTCTTTAATACAATCCAGTTCAAATATAATACAACATCTCTTTAAATATTTAACGACTACTGCAGTGTCTAGACAAAACAAAACTCAAGACTCAAGTAAGCAGTTTACACAAAGAAGCTGAGGCGGAAGAAATCCGGCGTATGGACCTGCTACTGAGGTCTGAAGATGTTGACTCTCCTGAAAAATAGTCAATGGAGGGGAGTCAGACCTCACTGAGTGAATTACTATAATATATATACATACACACTAAATGATAATGCATACAGTCAACAGTATATATATATATATAATATATATACAGGCAAATACACACAGATGCAATAAAATCATTTTATATATATTTTACTGAAAATCATCTTTTATGAAGGATCACATAGAACCCTAGAATATCGCAACCTTAGAAATAGTGTTAGACAACACTCTAGCCATACGGGCTCACTTATTCCAAATATATCCACTTAATCCATTTAGACAGTAGACTGGCCCCGAGACACTAAGTCAACCGAGCTCCAGCAGTCTGATTGCCAGTGTGATTGGCCCCGAGACACTTGGTCAACCGAGCTCCAGCAATCACACCTCCAAACCATATCTCACACATGTAATAATCATATCCAATCAATATCCACAAATGGTTAGTAATATAGCCTAAATGCTATAGGCGTATCGGTACGTACTCGGTCCTAGTGCTGCCCACTAGGTAGTACGTTCTATTGATATCCTTCATCATTAATAATATAAAACATTCATTCACAAAAATAAATGATGTATGAAGTTTAATAAAATATCAACATAAACCATATATCTACTAGAAATATACCAAAAGTAAACTAGGTATTTTTCGAGTATATATATGTCGAATAATTCCAATATAATACAGAATAAACTAAAATATACCAAAA